>VKON01004096.1:95208-110728 GCA_009741485.1 Malurus cyaneus samueli
AATATTATCCCCTGCACTGGGGAGGACAGAGGAAGAGGGTGAGGAGATGTAAGAAAAAAAAATGAGAGACCAAGTACAGTAAGGAGAAGACAGGTGTTGTTGCTGCTGTTGCTCGAACATGGAGAAAACAAGCTGTTCTCGAAATGATTTTCTTCAATGGGAGACCTGTATAGAAAAAGAGGCCCTGCACCCAGATAAAAAAAGAAAACCTGGCCTTGGAGGACTGGAATGATCATAAGTGAAAAAGGGGGGAAGAGGTGGTCCCCATGTCTGAAGCGAGTTGATGCTTAGAAGAAACTGTGTTCTGCCAAGAGAGATTTGAGAGAGTGGCCTGGCCCCTGATACGAAGCAGCTGGCCTTGGAGGACTGTTTCCCTTCTCTCCACGAGGTAAAGAAAAGAATCCCATGCCACCAGCAGTTTTACACTGACTATTTCTTGGAAAAGAACCTCCACAGCTTGGAGCTGTAAGAACTCTTCTCCTATGGTGCTGGACGACAACCATAATGAATAGTCTGATCTATGTTAAAACTTTCATCCCTGCCCCTGTTGCGCACGGGAAGGCATGGAGGGGTGGGGAGGGACGACCTGGGAGAGCAGGTTCCAGAGAGTAAACAGGTGTCTTAAAATGTCTCTTTTTTTTTTTTTTTCTTCTTGTAAACTTTTCCCTGTCTTTTTGTTCCCCTCCCGGTGCGGTAGTATTCTTAGTATTTAGTATATAAATCTATTTGCAACTTAAGTTATTCAGCCTGTCTGACTATTGACTTTTCTGGGGCATATATATATCTTTCTCTCAATTATGTTATGTTATCTAAAAGCCATAAATGTTAGTGTTAATTGGGTTTTGCTCTCCCTCTCCTCCGGTGGGGGGGGGCAGGAATGGACGTCGTGGGTGCTTTGGCTTTTGGCCAAGTTCAAACCACAACATTTTTGGTGCATTGTCGTGGTTTGCACTTGACTGAAAGCCAAAAGCACTGCACCCACGACATTTCCTACCCCCCACCACCTGAGAGGCAGAAGGGAGAGCAAAAACCCAGTTAACACTAAAATCTATGGCTTTCAGATAACATAACATAATTGAGAGAAAGATACTTATATGCTCCAGAAAATGGTCAGACAGGCTGAATAACTTAAGTTGCAAAATAGATTTATTACTAAAAAACTACTAAGAATACTACCGTACCGGGGAGGGAACAAAGATAGGGAAATTTACAAGGAGAAGAAAATAAAAATGGACATTTTAAGACACCTGTTATCCTTTCTGGGACCCGTCTCTCCCAGGTCCTCCCTCTCCACCCTCCCCCGCCGCCCCCGATGTCTTCCCGCACACACACACAATGGAATGAAAGTCTAACATAGATCAAACTACTCATTACGGTTGTCGTCCAGCATCATAGGAGCAGCGTTCTTACAGCTCCAAGCTGTGGAAGGTCTTTCCCAAGAAAACAGTTCAGTGTATAACTGCTGATGCATTTGGAATATTTTCTTTACCTCGTAGTAGGAAAGGAAAGAATGTTCTTCAAGGCCAAACTGCGTTGTTTTCGGGCAGCGTAAGACCACTATCACAAATCTCCTGGCAGAACACAGCTTCTTCTACGTATCCACTTATTCTTAGCATCAACTCGCTTCAATCGTCATGGGGGGCCAAGCGTCTTCCTCTTTTTTTTGGCTCCTGATCAGTTCAGTCCAGTCCTCAAAGGCCAGGGTTTTTTTCCTCAGAGCAAGGTCACTCTCTTTTTCTATACAGGTCTCTCATTGATGAAATAGTCCTTTCAAGAACAACTTATTTTCTCCATGTTCGAGAACCACAGCACAGCACAACAGTACCTATCTTCTCCTTACTGTGATCTTGGGTCTCCATTTTTCTTCTTACATCTCCTCACCCTCCTGCTCTGTTTTTCCCCAGTGCATGATACTAACAACCTAAAAACTACATGGTGGCCGCAAACTATCTTGTTTTGAATTCCTCTCAAGTACAAGACAATACGTCATCAGAGAGGTGTAACTAGCCTGTACAATTGGCCCAGGCCTGATGAGCAGCCTGTCCATCAACCCAGAGCCCTAATGGATTGGCTCTAAAACACAGCGTGTAGGGCTCCTTTTGCTGGAGAAGAAGGAGAAAGCTTCTAGAACTTCCTCACAGGAGCCATCTTTGTGGTTTCTTGGTCCCATCCCCCCACCACCAAAAATCAGGCCAAGTAAAACCTAACAAATTGTTAAAAGGCGACCCAGATTCTTTCTTTCCCTAGGCAGTTAACAAAGACTGACCAAGAGGCTTTGGCACACATAAGTGACAAAATTAATAAATCCTTTGCCACACATCAGAACCCAGACTTGCCTTTGCGTTTGTTCCTAATTGTACAGTCTTTTAACTTTATGCTCTTATTGGCCAATGTGATGTATAGGAACATCATCTATGGCTATTAAAATGGATTTTTCTGCCACACACTTTTGCAAAACCTATAACCACACAAGTCGAGATGGTTATTCGACTGCTGTTGATGGGATGACTTGGATGCCAGAGCCTGACAGGTTATGACCCAGCAGTCTCTCTCTATCGACTATTCTGTCCTTCTTCCATTTAAAAGAAGACCTGAAATTTGGGTACCTGTACATCTGACTTGGACTTGGGAAGGACAAGATGGTCTTTCACAATTAGCTCAACTACTCCAAGAGGAAATCCAATAGAGCAAAAAATGAGTTCGCAAATTTCTGGGTTGGCTATTTTTTGCTGCTGTTTCTGCCATAATAGTATTAACCACAGCTTCTGTGGCTGTCGCAGCCTTAACTAATTCCATTCAAACTGCCCATACTGTGGGACAGGCTTTAAATAATATCACAAAAGAATTACAAACACAAGAACAAATTGATCAAGAAATAATGGCCATATTAGATGCCTAAGAAAGTGCTCTTTTATGGGTAGATGAAAGAGTTGAGGCCCAAAACACTCGTCTATCCCTACACTGTGATTTGGAACATATCCATAGTTCTTTATGTGTCACTCCTCTTGTGGGGAATGAAACTAAACATAATTGAGAGTTAAAAACCACCTCCAAGGGGCCTTTGAAAAACCTTTACAACAAGATATTCAGTCATTGCACACTCAATTAAAAGATCAACTCAGAGCTTTACAAATTCTGGAAGAACAAAAGGTGTTGACATACCTAAAAATGAACTATCTTGGCTAAATCAAAAAAATTGGTTTTCTGGAATAAATTTACGAGTTTGGGTTTTCATTGGACTGGGTTGTTTGTCAGTAATATCCTTTTTAATTTTCTGTCTTGTCCTTTTCAACAGAGTTAAAGCTGTTAAAAGTACATAAAAACAAGTCATGGTTTCCTTAGCTTTATCTATGACATCAATAAAAACAGAGGGGGGAAATGTGGGGTTACAGAGGGTTACAGAGGAAGCAGCTGCAGCATCGCATGCCGCGGTGATCGATCAGAGCTGGAAGAATGCTGAGCACACAGGACCTAAAACAGGAATGGCATCCTGCTCTGCTGCCTTGTGGCCCTGAGAAAAGAATAATAAACTGTCAATATTGACAGATTTATTGAGGAATTGTAGCTGGCTTGAAGCAGACAGCTAAAAACAGCTCTTTAGGCTAAGGATATAAAATGCTGTTTAACTTTGTAATAAACCAGATTTATTTGCATATAGCATCTGTCTCTCACTTTCATATGCCACAGAAAAAAAAGCAAAAAAGGGAGGTATATGGCCAGTGGAAGCAAGTTCAGGTGACACGGGAGGAATACAGAAATGCTGCTTACCACTGTAGGGAGAAAATTTATGTGGCCAAAGCTCAATTGGAGTTGAAGCTGGGCAGAAATGGTGTGTGTGGGGGGGAATAAAAAGTTTTTTCAAATATATTAATGGCAAAAGGCAGTGTAAAAATAACGTAGACCCATTACAGGATGAGGATGGTCATCTCACAAAAAGGGTGATGGAAAGTTGGATATGAGTCAGGAGTGCCCTGGCAGCCAGGAGGGCCAATCGTGTCCTGGGGGCATCAGGCACAGCACTGCCAGCCAGGCAAAAGAGGTGATTGTCCCACTCTGCTCTGCACTGGTGTGGCCTCACCTCAAGTCCGGGGGGCAGTTTTGGGCACCACAATATAAAAAAGATATTAAGCTGTTAGAGAGTGTCCAAAGGAGGGCCACAAAGATGGTGAAAGTTCTAGAGAGGGAGCCTTATGAGGAGACTGAGGAGAGACCTCATTGGGGTCTTCAACATCCTCGTGAGGGGAAGTGGAGGGGGAGGCACTGATTTCTTCTCTTTGGTGACCAGTGACAGGACTCAAGAAAATGGCATGAAGCTGTGTCAGGGGAGGTTTATGTTGGATATTATGAAAAGGTTCTTCACCCAGAGGGTTGTCCGGCACTGGAACAGGCTCCCCAGGGAAGTGGTCACAGCACCAACCCTGACAGAGTTCAAGAAGCTTTTAGATGATGCTCTCAGGCACATGGTGTGATTCTTGGGATGTCCTACACAGGGCCAGGAGTTGGACTTGATGATCCTGATGGGTCCCTTCCAACTCAGCATATTCTATGATTCTATCATACAGTGGTGGAAGCAACCACTAGATAGCAGGAAACATACTCTGTGCCCCATGTGGACACTTGGAACACTATCCTGGGCCTTGAAAAGCAAGTGTTATGGTGACATTATACCCCAGAAAGAATTGAATCAGACAATGGAACTCATTTCTGAAACAACCACATAGACACTTGGACCAAAGAACATGACATTGAGTCTGTGTATCACATTCCCTATTATGCACTGGCTTATGGAAAAATCAAATGAAGTAATGGACTGTTAAAGACTACACTGAGAGCAATGTGTGCTGGGACCCTTAAACATTGGGATACACACTTGGCAAAGGCCACTGGGCTAGTCAACACCAGAGGATCTGCCAATCAATCAGGCAGGCCCTGCCCAATCAAAACTTTTACATACTGTAGAGGGGGGATAAAGTTCCTGTACTGCACATTAAAAAGATACTGGGAAAAACACTCTGGGTTATTCCTACCTCAGGCAAAGGCAAAGCCATCCATGGGATTACTTTGGCTCAAGAACCTGGGAGCACTTCGTGGGTAATGTGGGAGGGATGGGGAAGTCCTGTGCATGCCTGTCAGGACTTAAAGAATGTAGTTAAATTGTCCCAAACACTTTCAAAGGAGGAAGTTCCTACAAGAGAAACTACCACAACAAGAACTTAAGATAAACTCAGATGGCAAACAGGAAGGCATTAATTTCAGGCCTAAATGGAGATGAAAGGTTTGGAATTAGCTCACTGTGATGCCTTAAGAATTTTTAGCTTCTATTCTTTATGTATCTGGTATGCAGTTCTAGGCTTCATAAAGTGCTAAGAACCTCTGTTCCCAGCATTTTAGGCAAAACATTGCTCTCAACTGGAAAATCCAAGGATACTTTGCTGCTTCAGAGCCCCAAAATATGTATACAGTGAATTGGGGGAAACAAGCTTGGGGTGGTTAACATCATCACCTGAAGGTGTAATTGGAGAATTGGGGCCCAATATGTTAATAAGACAGAACTTATAAAAGGTGAAGATCTCTTGACTTGGGGTCCATTTCAGGTGTAGCATCACAAGTAGGCTTTGTCTGCCCTGAATGCACCTGTAAGCCTTCATTAAATTTGTCTGCTTTTTATTCTCCTAACTTTATCTGGCCTCTGTTTCAGGTAAGCCCTGTTTTAGGCATCAACCAGAAAAAATTCCAGTGTGCAGACTGTGGGAAAAGCGTAGACGGCAACAACAGGAAGATGCCAGACCTGATGAAGCAGATCTGGGTAACTTATCTGGACAAAAATTCCCACCATGGCAAACTGTGGGAAAGGAAGCAACTGCTTGCACACATGCCACCCCAAGTTGTGGGAATGGCACTTACACCTTGTGGATACCCTGGACTTGTACTGTATAAAAGTGGAACCTCAAGAAGAATACTCAGGGGAGCCCCACCTCTGAGAAGACCAGAAGGAGGGCCAGTGGGATGTCACAGGGGCCCATGTTATGATGACTATCTTTCTACTTAATCTGTCTCTCCTTTTCCCCTCCTCTCTCTTTCTCTACATCACATTTACTGTTAAATAAAATCCATACTATTGACTTTGGCATATGGTCATGTTTGCACCTTAATTTGCCTCTTTTATTAATCAGACCCTAACATTATTTCAGGAGTGGGATCATAACAGTGACTCAAAGGGGATTTGATTTTGGATGAGAATAGCCAATGAATTAAATTCTATTATGTTAATTGCTGTATATCACTGTATTATCACCTCTGTGGCAGCTGCACATGCATCACCACATTGGGCACGTCACAGCATAGATCTTCACCACTCCAGATTCCGGGATCTGAACCCGACTTCCCCTCAATCACCACATAATGAAGAATGAACCTGGAGAAAACTAAATGAGCACAGCAGTGGTGGGAACAGAATTGGCTTAAAGACACAACAATCCAACATCACATATGATCTTTCCTGCCTCAAAGACTGTTATGACAGATAGAGCCCAAGATCATGGACTAAATAATAGAATCATAGAATCATTAAGGTTGGAAAAGAATATATTAAAGATTATCAACTCCAACCATTAACCCAGCACCACCACCATGTTCACCACAAAACCATGTCCTCAAGTGCAATATCCACATATGTTTGGAACACTTCTAGGGATGGTGACTCCATCACTTGCCTGGGAAGCCCATTCCAATGCTTTACAACTATTTCCATGAAAAAAAAAATTCCTAATATCCAATCTAAACATCCCCTAGCACAGGGTAGTTTTAGAGAGCAAGAAGGTTTCCCCTCAGTCTCGTTGTTGGAGGTTAGGATTTCTCCTTTTGTTCTCCCTCTTGGGGCATTTTTCTCCATTTTGTTGCTAAGAGACAATAATGAGCGAGTCCTTAGCATAATGACTGAGTGCTTAAGAGAAGACAAAAGAAGTTGCCAAGCCCAGGGGGGAGGAGGACTCCTGGAGGCACCCCCTGATATCTGAAGGTTTTCTCTCTGTGGAGAGCAGAGTTCTGGTAAGTTTGGGCTCGGGAAAAGGTCGGGGGGAGGGATAGCTCGCTCTTCTCACCCTGTTTGGCTTGGGGTAGGATGGTGGACCTGCTGCCTGCAGGAAAGAGCTCGCCTGCTGTTGCTGCAGAGCCCAGCGTCCTGCCATAGGTTCCTACTTGCTACACTGTGGCTTCTGCTCCCCTGCTTTGCTGGGAGCCCCTGTGATTCCAGCTATATCGGTGAAGTTCTGATACATCTCGTCTACAGCCGCGGGATTCTGCTCGTCGCTTTGCCCAGCTTGCTGCTCCAAGGTTCCTGCTACAGCTCCTCTTGCTATCCAGAGGGAGCACCAGGATCGGCTTCCCCTGTGAGTTCGTAAAGGAACGTTTCTCCATCCTTTCCTGCCGCCTGCGTCCACCACTGCCATGTGAGAGAACTAAAAACTGCCAGGACTCGCGCTCCCTGCAGCCGCCGGGAATCACCGCACCCATCCTGCCCCGCCGGGAGCCAACAGCACCCCTGCCGGCTGTGACTGTAACTGCATCACAGACAGCCCAGAGGAGGCTGTCACTGGCTTTGTGGTTGGGTTGGTTGTTGCTATCATTGTTGTTGCTTGTTTACCTTGTTATACATACTAGTAAAACCTGTTATTCCCTTTTTCCCATATCTTTGCCTGAAAGCCCCGTGATTTCAAAGTTATAATAATTCAGAGGGAAGGGGGGCCATATTTGCCACTCCAAGGGAAGTCCCTGCCTTAATTGGTAAACATCTGTCTTTCAAATCAAGACACTCCTTTTTTCTAGGCTGAGTCCCCTCCAGCTCCTTCAGCTTCTCCTCATCAGACTTCTGCTCCAGACCCATCCCTAGCTCCAATGAAACAATTGAACTGCTAGCTCCTAAAGTGAAAGAGGTTCCAGAATTAAAAATGAGACCCATAATTAAGACCAAAGTGTCCGAAGGACCTCAAGGAGGTCAGGAGGAACATGGTCAGAACTACTCCCTGGGACCCCCTGCGACTGGCAAATCTACAGGAAAAATATGGACAAAAAGCAGGGGTATCAGAAACTAAGTATTTGTGGAGTAAGCCTCTTGGGGGAGACAGAATATTGCTGGATGGAAATGAAGCTGACAGATACTGGGGGCCAAGAGTCTTATTAAATCTAGGACCTGAGCCTACCAATCAACCCCATTCCATAACCAGCAGGGTTGCATGTTGGGCAGGAGGAATAGATGTTATGGAAAGAGGAGAATCAGCTTCCATACCCATACAGTCAGCTAATGAAATTGGCGCCACTGGTACAAAGGCAGCTTTGCCACCAGGAAGTATACAGATGTGCAAATGGAGACACACCAATCTCTACAGAGGTGTATCCTAATATATTAAGACCTCTATTGAGAGGAGCCTCAACGTTGTTAAAAACTTATTTAGTGGAATAACGATATGAAATTAGGAGAGAAGTAATGCATAATGAAGCATTACAAGATCCCCAATCCTTGAGATGACCTATTCCCATGTGGGCAGGACTGCAAAGAAAATGGGCTGGGAAACTCATCACAGAGAACCAATTTAGGCTATTGAGAGGAACCCAACAACTGAAATGGGAACATACCCCACCCAAGATAATAGAAAGATCAAAACCCCCTGTTCACTTTCAGGAAGAGTGAAACGAGCTGTGGAAGATGGCAGTGAATTTAGGTATTTCCCATGCAGCTCTGAGGGGACAACCCACTGCAGTAATAGCAGACTTAGTCAAAGTAATACAACAAGGGGGAAACACAAATAATGAAAAACCTCCACAGGAAAACCACCCCACCCCTTCTGAGATAACAGAAACACAAAAGGGAAAAAACCTCTGGACCTCATCAGAGGCCCATTATGACATATCAATGGTCTGATAAGGATGGGCCCCATATCTACTTACCAGTAGAACCTAGAAAAAAAACTTTGAATTTTGTAATTGATATAGGAGCCCAAATACATCTAACTGCCTCCACAGATGCTGAAAAAGTAAAGTTCTAAAAGAAAAAGGGTCTATCCAACAGGATTTAATGGACAATACTGTCAAAGTACATTTATGGTTACCTGGGGAAAACTAATGTCCTCACACACATTTGCAATTGCAGACCACAAAGAAAATACTTTAGAATACTATTTTCTTAAAGGAAAAGTTTGGTAATTGCCCAATGTGAACGTTTGGTTATTCGGGCCTGCAAAAACTTCAAATGGTAAATTTTCTGGAGAAAATAGGAAAATTAATCTATTAAAAATGTCTCCATTTTTACTTGTTTCTACAGCAACCAATATCAAACAGTACCCTGTTTCCCCTGCAGCCAGAGAAGGGATAAATAAAGTAATTAGGGATATAGAATGCAGGGGTATTTTACTTAGGACACACTCCCGATATAATTCTCCTGTTAGGCCAGTAAGGAAATGGGAGCTGGCACTTAACTATTGATTATTGGTGGGTGAATGCCAACATAGGACCACTCCCTGAGGCCATCCCAAACATTGTTAGTCTCACTGCTACCCTGCAAGCAGCTGCACATAAATGGATGGCAGTTTTAGATGCAAAAGACATGTTCTTCATGGTTCCACTTCAGGAAGAAGAAAAGTTAAAACTTGCATTTACTTGGGAGGGGACACAATATACCTTTAATAACCTACCCCAAGGCTATAAACATTCACCCACAATAGCACACAATGTTTTAGCTAAACTCCTTCAACAAATAGAAATCCTGGGAGGGGTACAAATTTATCAATACATCAATGATGTGTTGACAGGGGGTGAAGCAGAAGGTGCAGTAAGAACAACAGCACAGGATATATGGAATAAATTAAATCATGAGGGGATAGAAGTGCTCTCTGCTAAATGCCAAGGCCCCTCTAAGGAAGTAAAATTCCTGGTAACCTGGTGGATTTCTGGTCAGGCTGTAATCCCAGAGAAAACCATTGGATTTCTGCACCTTCCCTCATACCACAGGGGCTTCAACCCCTTGGCTGCTTGATGGCAGAGCATGTCTCAAGTCATGGATAACCTGGGAGATACTGTCCATGGTAAGATCCACCCCTCGTCTCTGCCCACTTATAAGTGGCATCTCTGCCCTGGTGCCTGAGGCATCATGGCCCATCGAGCCAGGAACAACTCACCCTTGTGTTGCCAATCCAATCGATCTGGAACTCTCTATCTTTGCAGCCCGATCTACCTGCTCGTTATTCTGCGTGCTCCTCATTAGCCCTCTTGGGGACTGGGCATCTACATGGCGACTTTCACGGGTAACTTCTCCACCAGGCTGCAATGTCTTTCCACTCTCAGCAGCCCAGATGGTTTTCCCCTACGCTGCCAATTGCCTTTTTCCACCTTTCCAGCCACCCCCACAGGGCATATGCTACCACCCATGAATCAGTGTAAAGGTAGAGCTTTGGCACTTTTCCTCTCAGCAACGTCCAAGGCCAGCTGGATGAGTTCGGACGGAACCACCCCCTCTTGGCCATGCACCGCTGTGGGGCTCCACACGGCTGCTTCCACTTTCGGTTCATCCCGACATGCGACAGGAGCCGTCAGTGAAAAGAGCATAGTGTTTTTCTTCATCTGGCATTGATTGTACAGTGGAGCTTCATCAGCCCGGGTCACTGTTCTTGTTCCTCTTCATCAGCGAGATCAAAGTTTTCAGCTTCGGGCCAATTTGTAATTATTTCCAGGATCCCAGGGATTCGGGTTTCCAATGCGGGCGCGCTGAGTAATGAGAGCAATCTTTTCTCCAGGTAGCATCGGTGGCGTGTTGGGTGGAGGGAACCTTTCCTTTAAACATCCACCCCAGTACTGGTAGTCGGGGTGCCAGGAGGAGTTGGGCTTCTGTCCCAATAACCTTTGAAGCAGCTTGGACTCCCTCATAGCTGCCAAGATCTCCTTCTCTGTTGGGGTGTAGTTGGCCTCAGAGCCTTGGTAGCTTCAGCTCCAGAATCCCAGTGGCCGGCCTCGTAGTCTCACCAGACACTTTTGCCAAAGGCTCCAGGACAGAACCATTCTCCCGCTGCAGGTAGAGCATGTTCTTCACTTCTGGTCCTGTCCTGACTGGGCCAAGGGCTACCGCATGAGCGATTTCCTGCTTGATCTGGGTGAAGACTTGCTGCTGTTCAGGGCCCAGTGGAATCGTTCTTCTTGCGGGTCACCAGGTAGAGAGGGCTCACGATCTGACTGTATTCAGAGGATGTGCATCCTCAAAAGCCATGGCACCCAGGAAAGCTTGTGTCTCCTTTTTGCTGGTTGGTGGAGACATCAAGGTGATCTTATTGATGACCTCGGTGGGAATCTGACCCGTCCATCTTGCCACTTTACCCCCAGGAACTGGATCTCTCGAGAGCAGTCCCTTCACTTTTTCCTTTTTATCGCAAAGCGCTTCAGGAGAATCTGGATGATCTTCTCCCCTTTCTCAAAACTTCTGCTGTTGTTCCCCCACACAATGATTCATAATATACTGAAGATGTTCGAGCCTCACCCTTTTCCAGCACAGCCTGGATCACCCTGGCAGATGGTGGGCTGTGCTTCCACCCCCTGGGCAGCCGGTTCCAGGTGTACTTGCACACCCCTCCAGGTGAAAGCAAACTGAGGCTGCACTTGCTGCCGAGGAATGGAGAAAAATGCATTGGTGATGTCAATGGTGGCGTACCACTTCACAGCTTGGACTCCAGCTCGTACTGGAGCTCCAGCATGTCTGGCATGGCAGCGCTCTGCGGTGGGGTCACTTCATTTACACCACGATAGTCCATAGTCAATCTCCATTCTCCTTCAACTTGCGCACAGCCAGATGGGCTGTTGAAGGGTGAGTGGGCCTTGCTGACCACCCTTGGCTCTCCAGCTCTCGGATCATCTATGGATGGGGATCACGGCATCTCGATTCGTCCGTACTGCGGCGATGCACTGTCGAGATGGCGACTGGAACGTGCTGCTCTTCCACTTTCAGGAGTCCAACTGCAGAAGGGTTCTCGGATTAGTCCAGGCAAAGTGTTACTGTCTGATGCCCATCTACCTCCACAGCAGCTATTCCAAAAGCCCATTTGAGTCCCTTTTGGGTCTTTGAAAAAAACCGTTCCAGAGAGGAATCTATTCCCAGAATGCATGGGGCTCTCTGGACTCAGTGCACAATGGGATGTTTGCTGCCACTCCCTCCAGTCAGGCTCACCTCAGCTTCCACACAGTCAACTCCTGTGATCCCCCTGTCACCCCCGCAATAGAAATGGTTTCTGCCCCCACGTGCCCCGATGGCATGAGGGTACACTGCGCTCCCGTGTCAACCAATACTTCATATTTTTGTGGCTCTGATTGCCAGGCATGGATCCACACCGTCCAGAAGACACGTTTTCCCATGCCTCTACTGGCTAGAGGCAGGGCCCCTTTAACCCTGGGCATCGTCCCTTTCATGAGCCCACCCACAGGTTCCTCCAAGGGAATCAGACATATCATCTCCCCCTCCATTGCATCTAGTGGGTTGGCTATGGGAAGCTGAGGCTACTTTCCTTTTAGAAAAGCCGCCTTGGCTAGTTTTTTCCCCTTGGAGCTGACGCACTCGGGCTGCCAGGGCAGAAGTGGATTTCCCATCCCACTTACTCATGTCTTCCCCTTGGTCACACAGGAAGAACCACATCTCAGCTCGTGGGGTGTACCCTCTTTCTCTTGCTGGGGGACGTCGGACTCTGTGTTGGGGCCTGGACCTGTACTGGTGCCACACTGTTCTTCCTCATCTCCTCCTTAATCTCTTTCACTTCCTCTTGGAGGTCTTTAACCACAGCAGAGACGTGAGCCTGCCATTGGGCTATTGATCATACTCGCGTAATACCGTGAGCCTGTGGCTACAGAACCCACTGTCTCTCGTTGTCATCAGCATTAATCGTGGCAATGAAAGTGGCATACTGAGATGGCCCGTGACTTGCCAGATTCCATAGCATTTGTCCGGTGCACCTGACCTGATCAGGATCATTATGATGCTGCCTGTCCCTTCCAAAGAGCACCTCCATTACTCCTACTTCGCTGAGCCATTGGATCCCTTCCTCAACGGTCTTCCAGGGCATTCTACGATAGTAGTCCTGCACCCTGTCTCTGTGGAAAACCTCTCTCTTACTATCATTAAGAGCGCTCCCAGAGAGAAAGGGGCCCCGGCTCCCTCACAAATACCTGATTAATACCTGCATCTTGGGTCAAGGCTCCCAAATGCCTTGCCTCACCGTTATCCAATTGCACACTTGAGCCCATAAGGTCCCAAACCCGAAGTAACCAGGTTGACCAAGCCTCACCCGCTTTTTTTTCTCGATGTCTTTGCAAATTGCGGAGGGTGTCATATGGCAGGGTTTCAGTGATTATTTCTGGCTCTGTCTCCCCTGCTGGTTGTGAGGACCCTAGTTCCCCATCATCATTAGCTGGGTGTACCGGTTTGGTTTTATACTTCTTCCTCTGCACAGGGGCTACTGCAGTTGGTTGTGGTTGGCTTTGTGGTTCAGCCAGAACCTGGACAGGTGTAACGTCCGTGGGTTCCACTGCTGTGCCATCACCCCCTTCCTCTTTGGAGCAGGGTGAGGGTTTGCTGCCAGCTGGGAAAACGTATTCCTCAGCCCCTGGTGCATCTCCCGCATTTCTCCACAGTACCCTCCCACTCTGGGCGGCGCGTCCCACACCTCCTCACCAGTACCTTCACCCTCTCTGGGCATTTAGTTTCTGATTTTGGTTGTTCAGCAGGGTCAGGCAGTGGGACAGGGTCTGGCTTGGGTGATGGGTCGGCTCTGTGGTCATTCCTAGTCCTCTGGAGCAGCATCCCTAGCCTCTGGAGCAGCGTCCCTAGCCTCTGGAGCAGCATCCCTGGTCTCTGGGCAACTCCCAGTTTCTGTGGCATACTCCCTAGTTTCTGTGGCATCTCCCTAGTCTTCTGTGGCACATTCCCTGGTCTCTGGGGCAGATGTTAGAGTGTTGCCCAGGGCAGTCTCACCATTTCCTTCAATGTTAAACAGAATATGCATATTAGCATCATGTAGTTGGCATCTAGGGGAAAAATGGACCCTTCGAATCCTGATGGAGTAGCCCCAAATAAATGGGTGAAGGGTTGGGAGAATGACTCCCCTGGTGTTATTTCCTCACAGTAGGTACCATTATTAACCCAGCTCCAGAAGCATGTACTTAGTGTGTGATAGCCCTGTATCCATGTGCCTGCTGTCCAGAGAAAGTTAAAAATCCACTAATTCTTACCTTATTACCCATTGTGTAATTGGATAATGGCCACTAGTGGCCTTAGTCAGGGACCCATGTTCAGGAAAGGAGCTGCAAATGGGAAAAATACGGCCACAACTATGTGCCACCCAAACCAAGTTATGCTAGACCACACGATGACGCTTAGTAAAGTTCCTACATCTCGAACACAAAGATAGGTACCCAAAAAACTGTTATTCCTTATGCACCCCTTTTTCCTCTCTGTGCCCTCGAGCCCCGCATGGGCGCCAAATTCTGTCCCCGTTTGAAAGACAAGGTATTTGCTAAATGAAGGCAGGGAACCCCTTTGAGTGGTGGCTATGACCCCCTTCCCTCTGAATTATTATAGCTTTGAAAAAAAAAATCACGGGCTTTCAGGCAGGAATTGGGTAAAAGGGAGTAACAGTTTTTACTAATATATTATATATATATATATATATATATATTATATAATATATATATAAAACAAGGTAAACAAGTACCAATAACAATAGCAACAACAAGCCCAGTCCAAACCTAGTGCAGCCTTATAGAAACAGTCTCCCTCTTGGCGAAGTTACAGTTTCGTTGGGAGGAACGCTGCTGGTTCCTGGCTGAGCAGGGAGGGTGTGACGATTCTTCGGAGGCTGCAGGGGACTGTGGCGCGGTCCCAGCTGCTAAGATCTCCCCGGCTGCGATGATCGATACAAAAATGGCAGAGGTGGAGAGAAAAAGTTTCTCTGCAAAAACTCACAGCGGAAAACGCCGGTGACTCTTCTGGACAGCAAGAAACCCAGAACTGCACAGTGCCAAGCAGGAATCCCGCCCGCTGGGAGACGGGATGGAGCAGAGTTCACCCCCCTGAAGCTGGAATCCTCCGGCCAGCCACAGCAGAGCAAAACCACCCTGCCGCAAGCAGGAAAAAACCCCCTCTCTCCCCCAGCCCTCGACAATTTAGGGTGTGGCCATAGGTATCATTGTCCTTCAATCACCCGGCCATTAAAAAGATGACTCGGCCATCAAGGTATCCCAGCAACAAATGGGAACGAAAAAATTCCCAAAGCCAAAAAGAACAAAAGAGAAAGAATTTTAAACCCATGACCTAATGTTTTGCAAAGCCTGTGACTATCAAGTCACTCCCATGGTGTGGTTTTTCGTCATTACTGAGTACAATGGCCTCACTACTATAGAAAATCCAGGAACATGATTTTTCCAATAACCTAAAGTACCCATGATCTTTTGAAGTTCCTTTTTAGTTGGGGTGGGTTTGGCATCCAATTTTGTAATT
>VKON01004099.1:0-12615 GCA_009741485.1 Malurus cyaneus samueli
ATGTTCTGTTATACCCAAGCTATACTAACACCTCAATTTTCTCATGCTGGGAAAAGTGCAAGTTTGCTGCTCTTTATTTGCTGCATTCCTTTAACTTCTTGTACCAGCAGTAATCTCCACTAAAATATTTTCTCATATTTGTAATACAATAATAATTATAAATACAGCTTTTTTTTTCTTTTCTTGGTCTGCCAACACAAGCTATTCTGAGGTCTTCTGATAGCATACATTTCCAGAACCCTTCAGCTGCCCTCTTGTGCATCCATTCCAGTTTGAGTACTTCTGTCTGAGTAATCAGAATCAGACATGGGTACTGGTGTCACCAATATTTTCTACAACAGTATCAGTACCATGTTTTACTGAAAATATCTTGTTTGATATAGACTAAATCAGATTAGGTGGTTTTTACTGACAGATCACATTAATGACTCATCCTTAACATAAGTTCAATGAGCACATCCAAATTCTTATCCTTCTGTGTTGCATCCGATGCTGAACCCATCAGTTTATGGCTTACTTTAATTTGAAAAGTATTTTATGGTTTATTTTAATCTGAAAAATACATTTATACAAATAAGAGCCATAAGGTATGTGAAAGATGAGACATTAGCTTAGAATATGCATTGGTATTTGCCAGAAAGCTTATATATAGTCTTATATGAATATAAATATGTATATCCACATATTATTATGTACTTTCTAGTGTGTAAAACTAGTCTTATAGTTTATCATTACTCTTATTATTATTTATGTAATTAAATGCATCCTTCATACAGCTCCTCTCTCTATCCCACCATGTATTCCTGTAAAATCAGATCTCCTTCTTGACAAGATAATATATTGCTGTCACCCCACTGAATATTAGTATAATTCTGACTTTAGTTTACTAAAATGACAAGTGCAGCTACTTTATAGCTGCTTTGGGCCGTAAAACATTTTGAAAATTATTTTGCTACTGAATCAGTACTGAGGCAGATATGCATGAAGATTTGGCATTTAATAGTAATATGAAAATACCTCTGTGTCTTTGATTTTTGAAAGAAAATTATCATTAAAGAGTAATGATATGAATCCAGTGTTCTCTTTTTGTAAATAAACATTTCCAAGCAAAATTTTTAACATTTCTGATTAGCTTTAATGCCCAAAAGGAGTTTTAATAATTTTATTTTCATTCTTCTTTCCACAATTGTGGTGGACATAATCTATAGATTACTGGTAGAAGTAATCTATTTATTTTAATTTATAGGTATTCTGATAACCTTACCTTTTAAAATGATCACAGATTTGTTTTTTTTTTTCAGATTACATGAAAGTTTGAGAAAGGCATTTATAAAGGTTTTTTTATACTCACAAGGAGGCTTTCATTTGATGGATATATGAGAGCTTGACTGTTATAATAAAAGAGGAATTGAATACAGACAATAATTGCCATATTTTAAAGGTATAAGTTTTTTTTCTTCAGGAAATACTTAATTGTACAGTAGAATTAAATGCTGGAGGCTATTATTAAGGCAAAAGTTTTAGAGAAGTTAAGAAAATTTAGATACTAGCCAAAACCCATCATGTGTAACATAAATAGAATTGAATTTTCATATATGAGTCACATATAGCCTAATTTAATTAGAAAAATCCTGAGCAGCTCACAAACTGCAGTGACAAGGCAGCAAATGAAAGGCAGTTTTCTGTAACTGCATTTTATATAGTCTTGTTTTTTGTCCTGAAAAAATGTCCATTACTTCTGTAAAAACCACTTGGCAGATGAGATGCAGACTACCAGGAACTTATTAGGGTTGTTCCACATTGCACCTTCCCTCTGTATTTCCTTGTAGTTTTTTCTGTGAGAATAATTTTTCTTGGCTTGTGGTGCTAGTAACAGGGATTAAATTTTCTATTTAGTGACATTAATTATGTCCAAGCTGTACAATTTCAAGCTGTTTTTTCACATTTTCATTTTTCTGTGTTGTAATTATGTGTAGTTACCAGTGTTCTTCAATGTTAGTGATTTCAGACACTACCTAGACACTTGTTTTTTCATCTTACTGAGAACCAGTAGCATACTGTCTATGATTAAATTCAAGTTAAATGCACCCGCAAGTGCAAATTGAAGAAACATCAGGGTAGTCCCCTTTTTCTCACGCTGATGCATGCTATTTCCTCTTTCTGATAATGTGTGGCGTTCTGTTTGAAGCAATTTCTCATTCCGGACTGCTTTGTCGGGTACAAGTTGTTATTTTTTTTTATTTCTGTTATTGTGTTATTCTTCATCACTTCTCATGATACAGGGATTCAATTAAGTTTGCAATATATGTAAGTTCAAACCTCTTCAATTAATCAAAATTTTAAGATGTCCCTGAATCACTTTTTAAAGTCCAGTCAATATTTATGGACTTCTCAGGCAAAGGGCGAATTGTTCAAGTAAAGAGACAGGACTGGAAAAGTGCTTTCAATAGGTAGAGAAAAAAAAATAATACTCTACCTAAGATGAGTATCTGTAGAACTGCAGTGAGAATTATTTAAAAGCTAGAGATGACCTTTGGAATGCAATTTAAGACCAGAAAAGGAGTCAAAATGGGAGGAGAGGATGGAGAAAACCACTCTACACTATTGCCTGTAATAGAAAATGGCACATCTGTTACATATTGAATCTTGATTGTAATTGGCCTCTTTCTTTTGTTAGTGATAGCAAGTTAATGTAATAATAACAGAGAAAAGCAAGACAGGAGACATCATCACTATTCCTGCAGACCAAATTTTTCATTTCAAGTCACGATATGAACCAATCCAGAAGAAAGAGCTGGATACGGGATTGCCAAGGCCTTCTAGTCTGCCCTGGTACTCTTTCTTCCTGAGCGGACGATTGTCCCCATTCAGTGCACAAGTGTAAGAAGACACCAGAGGAGAGCATGCAGCTGGCATTCCTTCATCCCTTCCTGATCAGCCTGGAGAAGGAAGCAATAAAATGTTTATGGGTGTGCGAGCTTTCTTACTGGGATTTCTGGGTTTCCCTGAATCCAATAGGCTGCTGACAAAAGAAATCTCTGCTAAAGGCATTCCTTGTTTCATATAATCAGAGATCTGGCTGAGATCTCTCTGAATGTTCACATTTTCCTCTTGCATGCAGAGCTTCTGAGGGATGAAAACAGAGTAATTTTTAGGGAAAATGTGATACACACAAAGACACAACACACATCCTTGTATTGTGTTCCATGTGCACCATGTTTCAGTGGTATAGTTCAATCTACATGAAATAAACCAAGCAGAACTCATGGTGGTCTGCATTTTGTACCAAGACTTTACTGAGATTTACTCAGTTAAACTGTGATTTTCAATTGTCTCCTTTAGTTTCAATTACAGGATCTTTGTTTTTCATTCTGAGCTCTTAAGCCAATCTGATTGAGTGTAATAATATCCTAGTGTGCTTCATAGCATGAAACCAGAATAATATTTTAAAAATTTCTAATTATTTATTACAAGCATTTTTATTCTGTGATAAAGCCCACTGATCACAACTGAATTCAGGGCCAAATTTTATTTAAGGCTGTGTAGATTTTGAAGGAAATCTTTGTTTGGAAAGAGTTACTATTCCCATGGATAGGAATTAAGAGTTAACTTCTAGAGCTGATCATCTAGCCTGGATAGAGTCGACGTGAATTGTAGAAGTCCTGATGTTTTTGTAGCAGTGGATTTTCTATGCTCAGGCTCATTTACAAGACAATTCTGTCTGTTTTAAAAGCCAGTTGGAGTCCTTACAACTATGACATGACTTATTTGCTACTGTTATAACCCCTTATTTTTGTATATAGGAACATTTTTGGAACAGTTGTATGGAATACATAAATGCTTTTGACCCTTGATTTGTGCAGAGGCCTCTCTGGAGTAAAGTGATACTATTCCTGTGGCACGGTATGGAATGGGAGTATAACAGTATTTAACATTCCATAATGAACCAAATTATATTTAACATTCAGATATCTTTTATTTTCTAACAGAGTTTGTGACTCTTAAAATTAAAATACCTCTCACAGTGATAGTTTACCTATTATTATTATTAACTAGTCCTTTATACCTCTATTATTTTACAAAATTCACAATGGCTTTCTGCACCACTGCAAAGAGTTTTACAAGCAAAGGTGCTTGCTTGTCTGTTTCTTGTGTTCGATTAAATATTTCTTATTCCTTCAGACTGCACTATAAGGACCATTTCACTGTCCCCTTTGGCTTCTGCATCTTGCTTCCAGCATGAGCAGACAGGTAATAACCATTCAGCAGGGCCATTACCTCTTCTAAAGACTATTATCAAAATGGTCATTATACATAATGGAGATTATTACAGGCAACTTGAGATTTTTTTAGATACATCACTACAATAATAGGTGGCCCTTTTAAGACTTACATATTGGTGGGAATAATAGTAGAGCACAAACCACATGGCGAATGTTGCTTTTTATCAAAAATTTTAGCTTTTAATGTCTTATCTTCTGGATTCTTGTGATATTTACAAAGCTTCAGTGAACACCACCTGTTGGGAAGTTCATTGAACTGTAAATGCAACAATGAAGAATTACAAGTTTAGAAGGCAGGTGAGGTATATTTTCTTCTTAAAAAGGAAAGAAATTATGAGTAAAAAAATAAGAGAAATATTATAATACAGCAGGTTTCCAAGTGGGTATATAATTACCAAAGCAGCAAACTCTCCATTTTTAGAGACCTCTCAAGCTGATTCCCTGTGGAAAAAGAGACCATATGAAACCACTACTTTTCTTTTTATAGTAGATTTTTTTTCCAATTATTATCTTCTTCTTTCACTTTGAGGTTGAAAAGCAAAATTTTAGCTAATCCAAGGATTATCTGCAGGGGAGTCAAACTCAGTCCTTGAAGAGAGATGTCTTTTCACTTCTGCAACTTTTACTTACTATCCATATCATTTACAAGTGTATTGTTTGCAACATTACTTCCATATAATCTGACCTACTGCAAAGAGAAATGCCAAACAACTGAAGGGGGTTCACTTCTTGGGATTGACTAAAATTGTCAGACAAATAGACTGAGTGGCAGGGGTGAGGAGATGGTATTATTTTTTCCAGATAATTCATGATTCTCCCCAGAGGAAACTAGTGTTATTTATACCCAGCCTTTGAAATGTTCTGTGTTAGCAGGCACAGCTCCAGTGTGCCAGATTTATTTGTAACTGTGTCACTATTCCTCTCATTCTACCCATTCTTTGAATCACAGTTCGAAGCAAGCCTCTTCTAATAAGAACTGTGTTGATATGGGATTTTTATGAGTATTTTCCTCATCTTGATTATCCCTGCTTCCTGTTGATTGTATGTCTTTCTTCTTAAAGAGCATTCTCTGTCTCTTTTTGGATTTATGCTCTGCCTACTCTGCTTCTAATGATGGCTTTTTTTTTGCCATTTGAAGGAAGTTCCCCATTGCATTGCTCATCTCACAGTTTTGTTTGGCTGAGGTGTTGCATCCTTGTCTGAGTCTCACTGTCTCTTTCTGACACAGCCCCAACAAACAGGAAAGCACTGACCTTTGAAATATGTGTGAACAGGTAGCAGCAGAAGGATTTAGACAATAACAACTGCAGCCAAAAGGGTGACTAGAAGACGGATTCTGTCCTGCAATATCTTTTCCAGGGTCTTGTTTAGCAATGGACAACACATTATTTTTTTTGTCTCTTCAGAGCTCTTCAGCTTTTATTGCCCAGTAACCTTTCCTAGCCTTTCAGTAACCAATGAGAAAATAATGAGAATATAAATGTGTGCATGGCTTGCAGAGGGGCAGAAACAAGGACTCCTGACATAATTTTTACTCTTATGGCTTGTGCAGTGCCATATCTGAATATAACAAGACTCTTCTGAGCAATGACAATGTCTACACCATCCTGTGACTCAAGTGTTACAGTAGGGTTTTCAGGTGTTATCATCCTCAGGTTTTCAACAATTCTTCCTTCTCTTCTCAGCTGTCCTTCAGACATCAAACACACAATGATTGTTGTGTTTCCATCCCTCACTGAGTGCAGGTGTTCAGGAGCTCAGTTCTTTCCTGGATTAAAAATTTCATAATTTGTGGCATCCTGATACCCAGACCTTTGATGTTAGTAAGTTACTGTGCTGAGCAGCAGCAATTGACCAAAGAGCTGTTTGACTCAAAATACCACTGAAAACAGAAGTCTGAAGATAAACTTAATGAGAAAACATTTCTGTTTTGGGATGGGTTGCTTTAAATCATTGGAATCTGTGATTCGCCAGACAAGATGATAACATGTGCCAAGAATAATATTTCAGTCATACAGTGTTATTATTGGTTATGAATTCATACTTTCCTGACAGTATCTGTAGGTGTCAGATATGACAGATTTTGAGCCTCATTCATATCTAGCACTGAGGAACTCTTCTGCAAGAAGGCAATGGCATAAAACCTATGCAAAATTCAACTGACCTCTCTGTCAGACCTGCCCTTTCAGCACAGGGAATTAAGTTGTGGTGGCAGCTTGGAAGTCCTTTACTATCCATCATGAAAACTTTGCATTACAAAGGCTTGGTCTGGATCTTGTGATTTCTCTCAATTGAAAAAAAAATTGTCAACAATTAGCAATACCTGCACTCGAGGATAATTTAGATTGCCCTGATTTAGATTACCCGAGAGAGATTGCCTGCTTAAAATCACATCAGGAACCAGTTGTGCTACTGCTATGTTGCTTCTTCGCCTTATTTACAGTAGCAAAATGGGTGAGTGGAATGGGAGGAGTAATATGAGGTCTCTTTATAAGTTACCGAGACCTTTTTCACTGTTGCCAGGGCCTCTGAGGGATTTAACTGCATGAAATCCAGGCATTGTCACTTCACTGGGCACTGTCATTTCTTCAGTGGCTTGTAGGTTTTTGAAAGAGGAAAATGAAACGAAAATTTGGAGGGGAATTCAATAAGAAAAAAGATTATTGTTACTATTTTTTGAATCTTACCTATTCAATTTGCCAGTTTGGGTCTGGAAGAAAAAGCACTTAACTGGTCGTACTGCCAAGCCTTACACAGTGGTTAAGTTAGGAGCTGTAAATTCTTAGCAGTATGTGAATTAGCTGGATAGTTTGCAGCATCTTTTGACTCTGAGGGAACAAAAAGGCGGGGAGGGGAATGGGGTGGAGGAGGATGGGGAAGGGAGAGAGAGAGACAGAGAAAGCCTGCCAGCTATTTGTGAAGTAAATGTTCCCATTTCTTTTAAAACACAATAGCAAGTGTAATTTTGTCACATGCATCTGTTGCTATCACCTCTCACTTTGTGCTGAAGTGCTCACCAGAGCATTTACAGAAGTGATTCTTCCTCCCACCCCTGACATCTGCCACCGAAAATGCTGCATTATTCATCAGCGTGCTAATGGCAGGTGATGAGATCTTTTCACGCTACATCCCTCTCAGTAGGTGTTTATTACTCTGTTCACCAGCAGCCCTGCTATTACTGCGGGGCCAGAAGAACTCTACATACTCGCTTGACAGGTAATGGGAAATGTGCTCTGCTCACTTGGCTCACAAGTGCAGATGAAGGTTATTACTAGGGCAGCTGCAATATCGTGGGTGCAAAGAAGACGGTCACTTTAAGTGAACAGCTTAATTCTGGAAATCCATACAAATCATGTCAGCACCGTGATAATCCATCTTCTTTACTTTCTATCATTTCAGCAGTCATCACACTGTAATAATTTTCTCCTGGTTCACCTGTGGTCTCTATGAATAACGGAGTGGGGTAAAAAAAAAAAAGGAAAGAAAAGAAGATGAGTTTGGCTTAGTGTCTGATGATCACAGTGGTGAGGAATTTATCTCTGTCTAGTAGCAAGATGCTGTCGTCTGTGTGTGTGTGTGTGTCTGTGTGTGTGTGTGTGTGCATGAAAATGGATTTTTGTCTCATGGAGGGGAGAACCTCAGCGTAAGTAGCGCTGAATGTCTGTGTGTCTTTAATTTCATAAAAACAGCCTGACAAGAAAGGCAAGTCTCTACTGATTTATTTGAAGCTTTGTGACAAAAATTACAGAAAATAAACATGCCAGAGCACTGGGAAAATTGAAGGAGGGGAAAAGGGGAAATTATTTTTACTCCAGAGAACTCAATTCACTAAAAAGCCTTTCTGTGTTGTCTCCCTTCTAGGTTTCTCACTTAGACACATCATCCTGTCCTGAGCAATCCATAAAAAACCTCAAGCCACAAGAGGAATAGGCAAACTTTCTTATAATTTAAAGATGTAGCTTCCATTTCGCTTAAGGGGTAGAACTTGCCCAATCCAATGTTTTCTTTACTAAAACAAAAGGTATGGTGAGTTTTCAGAAAGGAAGGGTGTTGTAAGGCATTGTGTTTTTTGGAATGTATCCTCCCAAGCTAGGGAGGTTTTGAGATAGGCATGATTGGTGGCAGTTTTATAAGTGCTACAACTGCTGAACTGCACCTGTTTCCCTATTACTGCAACCTAAAGTAATTAAACAAAAGCGAACTGTGAAAGAATGATTTTTTTTTTTTTGGTCAGACTTTTGTCTTTAAAATCAATGTAATAACTGTGGAGTTGTTTGTTATGCATGGAAGTAGAAATACCTTTTAGAGGGAGAACTAAAAGCAAGAAAAAATCCCCTTTTTTTCAGGAAACTGATTTCAGTACATCTGCTTTTTGACCAAGACCATTAGTTATTTTCTGTTGAGTTTCCTTATCAGTCCAACCAATCAAACTTTTAGATGGTTGTTGTAGATTAGCACATGTATTACTTGCAAATTTAAAAGTATGACGGTCTGGAGACAAAAAGGAAAAAGACGCACAAGGCAAGACTGGTTAGAGCCATTAATAGTTACAAAAGTAACCGGGGTGGGGGAGAATAGGGATAAAATCTCCTCTCTAGGAGTTTGCTTTCAGCGGTGACTGAGGGGTGCCTTGTGCTGGGGAAGGAAGGTGGTGAGTGGCTGGCTGTGTTTGTGGAATTAGAGCTGCAGAGTGTTAACCCTTGCCTGGAGTTTAGGCAGGAAAACCAGACGATCCCAGAAAGGCAAAGCAATTTCTGTGGAAATAGTTAGCTTGCTTTACTTACTAAAATGTTGATTTCACTGAAGTATTCCTCCTCATTCCAGTGGTGATAAAAATGCAGGCTGCAGCTTATTGCTGACTGTAATTTCTGTTTCAGTATTTGAATTTATTCCAATGTAGCTGAAGGGTTTAGTAAGGTGGTGACAGACTGAGTCTTTTTTTTCGAAAGATTTAATAGGCATTCAGTTCATAACAAGATCACAATATGGATGAATTTGCCATAACTGGGAATGACTAACTTCTTTGTTTTTTTCATATGAACATAATGTCTTTAAAAGAAATTCCTCTGTGCAAGCAAGAGACAACTTCTCATGGCTATCTTATTGTTAAACACATGTAATTTATGGTGATGTCATCATTGCCATTGAAATTGTGATATAAATATAAACCTTTGCTTGGAGTTCAGCAAGTGTTTGAGATTATTAACATTTAGGAAATCACACTGCATACCTGTGATATTAATAAAAATCCAGTGATGACTGATGTTTGTATTAGAAACACGCCTAGCTTGCATAATGCTGAACTTGAGAAGGAAATAATTATTTCTCCTTATCCTTATTTCTCCCTCAAACTGGAAAAAAATCCCCAATTTGGACACGTGAAAACACTCTGAGAGTTTTCTCTAGGCACATAGAAACCAAGAGAAGAAATGAGTAGAATAGCAAAAAGTAAAGAAAACTATAAAATAATAGTATTAATGTTTTACTATTATTGACCAGAAAGAAAAAATGACCTGCAAAGAGCTATGAGAACCCACACAGTGAAAACCAGGTTTCTAATTAATATAAAATTCCATCTCATTTCTGCAAGGAATGGATTCCAAAACCTTATATGTAGTCTCTTGATGACACCCATGAGCACAATGGAAAGTTTATCAAGAGTCTTATAAAACACAGAGTGAATATAGTAGGAGAAAGACTAGAGAATTTCTTTCATATACAGGCTTTAAACTTGAGATTGCAAAGTTCAGCACATTTATTTAGACTCCTTTCAGAATGAGGAAGCAGTCAGCATCATCCTGCAGCTGAACCATTCTTCTCACTCTCTCTATGTCATCATGCTTACCTCTTCCCATTCATAAGAGTGGAACAATTCCCTTTCAGTGACATAACAAAATCTTTTCTCTAACCACATGACATCTATAACTGGCTAAAGGAATTGCGGATAAAATTTTAAGGAAAATCTATTTCTTATTTTAGTGTAAAAAAGATAAAAGTCTCAAAATTCGGCATTTTTGACTATGAGTTGTTTTTTCTTTGTTGAATTAAGTGTTTTATTAATGCTTCAAGGGTAGAACAGGGTGTGCTGAAGCTATAAAACAATGTACTTATACACCAAAAATCATATATCCACGAAAAAAATATTTTTCTCATACTTTCAAATGAAATATTGAATTTATTGTGTTTGTTCTATTTTTTTTCAGAACTATCCCCAAAACTATCAGAAATTTCCATGAAACTGGGATTTTCATTTTTGCTCATCTTCACTGTTGTGTGACCATAGCCTTGGGGATATCATGAGAAAGAAGAATTAGCACAAAAAAACCCCATTTCTCATTGCTCTAATATCTAGATGTTTTATTGCCCACATTGACCATTACGTGGACTACAGAAGATGCTGATATTCCCAACTGTTGTTCAGTAATTTATTTTGCCTGGCCATTTTAATTGCTCACAGTTATTGGATTTTGATTCCTTCTTTCTTCAGCTGTGCTTGTTGCCGGAAAGTAACCAAAAACACGAGTGTTTTCCCAGCAATTCATTGCCCTTATGTACATTTTTGCATGACAATAGAAAATATAAAAACTCATTTTTTTAGAAACTGAAAAGTGATTTTTAAACTATTGGCTGGTCACAGAATAATGACAGAACTGACAGAAAGCACTGCTCAGGTACTCTGACAATGAAGGAAGGACTGCAGGCAAGTTCAGTTTTTGAACTCACACAGAAAAATCCCCCTTTCTTGTGCAACATGAATCATTTCATGCAGGACAATTGAAATCCAAGTTCTGAGGAGAAGAAGTTGGGTCTCTCTCACAAGGTTTAGTGAAATGGGTAAAGCAGTT
This sequence comes from Malurus cyaneus samueli, assembly GCA_009741485.1. Taxonomy (NCBI): domain Eukaryota; kingdom Metazoa; phylum Chordata; class Aves; order Passeriformes; family Maluridae; genus Malurus; species Malurus cyaneus. Next base: position 11,129 of record VKON01004099.1, read on the forward strand.
TCCTTTTATCTTTACACATTGGATATCCAGTTTTTTGCTGGTTTGGTGATTTATGTTCCACAGCCATGCATAACATTTTTTTTTAAAAAAGTGTTCATCATGTAAAAGGAAAATTGGATACATGCAATGAACACTGTAAACAACAAACTGGAGACTAATTGTTGCCAAGTGTGAACTACATATGGAATTTGAAAAAGGGGTCTTTTTGTATTTGAGATTCTTTCATTGTTTTACATTGTGGCTTGTCTAATAGAAGTTATTAAAGTCTGTGTTTTTTCATTATTTTTTTTTTTTAACGGACCTTTCTCCTCAAAACTCGAAACTGAATTTTTTTGGGTTGTGAAATATGACAGCACTGCTGATGGCACTGCTCAGGAGGAAAGAGAGCAACTTTCTCTGTGGCATTGATCTGTACGCAGGCTGTCATGTTTGCCTTGTTTTGATGTCCTCGGGAGGATGGAGGTACTCACTTCCTTGGAATGGCAGTCAGGCAAGTTGTCGAGAGACAACAGTCAATAGCCATCCACCCTAGATTAAACAAAAGAAGATGTTATGGACTCTCTGGAAAACATTGTTTTCTCATGAGGGACTCTCCACCCTTCATAGGTGCCATGCAATGTACTTACGCTTAAGTCCCCCACTACATTCATCTAAGAAAATAGATCATCTTCTTTTTTTCTTGGTCATTAACACTGAAAACTGAGTTTTTAGAAGTGTATTCTGAGGAAACAGAATGCATAGTCTAAGGAGCAGCAGAGCTGACTCTGTCTGTACAGCTGTGTCTGTAGTTATGTGGTCCTACATTCTTTTCCCTGGAACCCTGAACTGTGTACTTTTCTTTTCAAGGCAACTACTTTATACACCAAACGCTTCAGAGACAAGCTACAATTACATTCACTTTTTTGACAATGGTGGTAGGGCAGTATCTATCAGTTAACCCTGAAGACTAAGCTTGGTTTTGACCTTGACTATCCCTGTGTACACCTAGAGAGCCTGTACCAGAAAAAGGTCTGCTTTCAAAAGTGTGAGTTTTCGAGTTCATAAGATTAAGAACAGGTATCACTCTTTTTGGGGTAGGCCTTTCTGTTTCTCAGTCTGGTTCCTCCCAAAAGCTTTTAAGGGAAGCAATATGGAGACAGACAATCTTGGAGCCTTTGCCTGCGCTATAAACATTTTTTCTGATTTCTTCTTGAACTGTGAATATTTCTCATTTCATTTTGTGTGAAAACAGATCTCGTATCTAGTACTTTTAAAAAAATGACAGAGCATTTTCTAAAAATTCTCTGTATTTTTGTCCATTTTTCTTCCTTTTTTTCTTTTTTTTTTATCCTAGACTTTTTTTTCTTTGATGAGTAAAACTCTGGAGGAGCAGGTCAAATGGCTCAAGAAGACTTTTTCCCAAAGTAAAAGGTGCTGACAGACAAAAGAACTATCTGAAAATTTATAACCAAATTTCCCACAACAGAAAGGGTCAAAACCACCTCACA
>VKON01004102.1:0-26933 GCA_009741485.1 Malurus cyaneus samueli
GCGCAAGTCTTTGCTTATATTTTGTATCTTTGCTATAATAAAACTACTTTATCTCACCCCGCTGGCTGTTCGCCATCTTACTTCCCCCCGTCCCAGAGGGAAGGGGAGTGATAGGGTCAACCCACAACACCTTTCAAGGCAACAATACCATTGACAAATGGTAGGAGAATTTTTCATCCCCTGTGGAAGCACCACCCACTGATATCACTGTGCTGGAGCAGCCCTGTTTATGCTAGGAATAGTAAAAGCAAATTTATCACTATCATCAGGATGCAAGGGAATGGAGAAAAAACAGTCTCTTAAATCAATGATCAACAGGTGCCAGTGTTCTGGCAACATTGTAGGAGAAGGAAACCCTGGTTGAAGTGGTCCCATGTCCTCCATACAGGCATTTACCGCTCTCAAATCGTGTAGCAATCTCCATTTTCCTGACCTTTTCTGAATTGTAAATATGGGAGTATTCCAAGGACTTACAGAGGGTTTTATATGTCCCAGCTCTAGCTGTTCTTGAACCAGTTCTTGAACATGTTGCAGCTTCTCTTGGCTTAGCGGCTACTGCTCGACCCATACGGGTGTTTCAGTGACCCATTTAATTTTCAATGTAGGGCGAGAGCTGCCAGCAGTGGCCGCAATCAAAAAGGGGTCTGTAACCGAACACCCCATTGAGATAAAACATCACGTCCAATGAGCCATAAGGATGTATGTAATACATAAGGCTTTACCCAGGCGTTGTTGCCCTCCAAGTCCTCAAATAGTAAGAAGGATTCACTGATCTCTGTTCTTGATTGGCCCCCGATCCCTGTTACCAATATGCCAGCATTTATCAATCTCCAATTATCTGGCCAAGCAGCACGGGGAATTATGGTAACATCAGCCCCTGTATCCAACATCATTTCAACATTAGTTAATTGCTGATTATCAGGTCTCACGATTGTGACCACTCGCTTTGGGTGCTCAGGACCTAAGACCTGACAAAAAGCAACAAGTGGAGCTCCTGTAGATCCAAAACTGTTATTTTTTCAGGTTCCTTGACCTATATTTGGACCACAGGAGCGAAACGGTATCAATTGTGCAATTCGGCTACCAAAAGGAATTGTAACAGGGGGAAGAAAACACTTTACCATAATACCAATATTACCTGTTTTGGTGGTTTAGACTGTGCTGAAAAAAAGCCAAAACACAACACACATGACGTCCCCTCCCTTCCCCCCACCAGAGAGGGAGAAGGGAGAGCAAAGCCCAATTAACAAGATTTTTTGGTAACTCACCAGTTCGCCATCTCCGATTCGGCGTCACCGGCCCCTGACTCACTGCTTCTTTGCCCTCTGCCTTTTCGTGGTGCGGTCCTTTGATCGTTAGCTCGCAGTGCGGCTATCGCGAATGCGCTCTCTCTGCATGCGGGGCTCCTCTACCATCGGCCCGCCGCACGGCCGCTCAGTCGTCCCGCGCCGCCGCCGCTGGTCTTGCTGGGGCCGCTGCTCCCGCCAGCCGCTGGTCGGGCCAACTCCGGCCGGGCTGCTCTGGCCGGTCCGCTGGTCATGCCGCTCCCTCCGCCGCTTGCTCTGGCGATTCCCGCTGGTCCGGCCGCTGGTCCCGCCGGCTTTCCCGCTGCGCTGTTCGTCCATTCCGTCGGGGGACCAAATGCCACGGTCCGCAGGAAAGATGACGCGAACTCCGAGGGAAGCGGGTCCAGGTTTCTTTATTAACCCTTACCAGCAAACTAGCATGAGTTATATACACTTTTCTATCTCCCGCAATGCAGTACACCAATCACACGCCTCAGCCAATCACATGGCCAGGCAGCTCAATGTCCATGCACCATGATCCTTGCTCTAATTGGTATTTGTTTCACTTGACCAATCCTGTTCACCTCGTGGCTGGCTGCGTCAGCTAGCCTGGCCTACACTACATCAGTTAGTCGGCCCATACTGCATCACACTGTGTTAAACAGCCAGGGGCCCCGCACCCCTGTGTTGTAGGGCCAAGCTCTGAGCAATGGACATGCTGATGGCCAAGACTGGACTGATTGGAGATACTGGTACACCTATGTGTGATGAATATTGTGACTATTTTAGAAGAACCAAAACAATTTAGCTTATGTAGGAGCTGCCATTATTTCCTTAGTTCCCCTCTGGCACAACGGGTGAGGACGGAGGGGAGGCGTCAGGAGATGTGAGAAAAATGGAGACTCGGATCAGGGAGACAGAGACAAGAAAGAAGGTGCTTTTGTAGAGCTGTGGGGTGCCACCATTGGAAGAACAGGTCTGTCCTGGAGTGGTGCTGTTCAGTTGGGACCGATTAGAGCAGCCTGGCCTGAGAGGAGCTATCATTGCCGTGGGTGGTGCCCGTGCTTGGAGTGCGATGATGGCCTGAGGGGGCTGTGTTAGACTCAAGGTAAAGTTTTGCTCCTGGATTATGAGACAGCGGCCATGGAAGTTGCTTCCTCACTCACTGATGATGAGGAAAAGGAAAAAAAACAGCCCATCGCGTCTGTGATATACTGTCTGTTCCTGGGATAGACCCCCACGCCTGGGAAATGGAAACCTTTCTCCTTTGGTGATGGGAAACAAACCATGGTGTGGACTGACAGAAATACTCCTCCCCTGCCTCCCTGCGTTGTGGTTAAGGAGGAGGGTGGGGGATCTTAAACCGTCCTTTTTTTTCTCCTCTATATGTTTGCCCTCTACCTTGTTCTCCCCTCCCCTTTCGCACAGTGGTTTTGTCAGTTTTAGCTATAATCTATTTTGCCCAACTTAAGTGTACAGGCGTGTTTGGTATTCATTGGATGAAAAATTTCCTTTCCAATACTCTCATTGCTAAATCATAAAATCTTTGTGTCATATAGGTTTTTGCTCTTCCCTTCTGCCTGCACTGGGGTGGGGGGAACGTAAAGCTGGATCTACTTGGCAATTTCAGCCAGGGTCCACATGACAGTGATTCATCGACATTACATCCATTCCGAATGTGAGATGCCCTGCAATGGAGGATAGCCGAATATTCATCCTGTATATAAGCTGAGGCATTGGCACAGCAAGGGGCAACTGCCACTGGATCACAGAGGAACAAGACCTATATTCACACTGGACTTCATGGAGAACCATCCATCTTACAGGTCACGCATTCACATAGACCACATCCTCGACTCCAACAGGATGTAGCCACCATTTAAATCAGACTTGCTACCGCCCTGAAACACAGGTATAGGTTCTAATTCTGACTTGTCGTTTAAGCCAGTAATCTTCTGTCGAATTATTGCCTATTTTTTTTTCCTATTAATTGTGTTCTGACTGGGATCTCCGACTTTTTGCTTTGAAACTAGTACCGCTATGATTGAGACCTTGATCGCGTATATTTATTTGATGCATCTTTCTGCTGTGTTCAAAGGTGCACTGAGTCGGCTCATTTCTGGGAAAAATGACTGGGAATTAAATAAGTCCCTGTTTGGCAAACGGAGAAATGGCGAAGACATTTTACTACAGCAAAACAAAGGTAATTTTTAGTTGGATGGGCAGCCTAACTCCCAAGAAATGAAACTCACAAACTGACACTGGAAATAACAAAGTAGGATGAAATGGCCAGAATCTAGGCCCCCTAAGATGCAAAACCCAGCAGAAACTGGGGCGCGATATTAGAATAGTTGACTATAAAGACAAACCAAGACACAACAAGGAGGTACAGAACAAAAAGAATTAACAATATTATCATAGAGGCAGTAAATCAGAATTGCGCCGTGACGTCGGAGTGTAGCCGTATCCTGCATTATAACATGTGAGACTGTGACGAAACTCTTACCTGAGAAAGTTCCCCTTAAGAGTCCACCCTTACATATGAGAGACAGGAAGGATTGTGACCATGGCAGATGACTATTGCCCTTTGGAAAGTCTGAGACAAAACAATATGGTGTTACAGTTAGGGTAGAAGTTAGATCAGGATGTACAAGCAAGAACCTACCTCCTCGGGCAACCTGGTTTGCAAAACATTAGAGCTCTTAAATATGTGGTTCCATTTCATTGTCCAAACCTGTGCTATCCAGAGTTGACAAATGGGTCGGCATTCAACTACCACCGCCAGGAATGGTACCAATAGAGGAATCCATGGAATTTCATACACTATTATCTGCAAGCAATGGCATAGTCGAAGACAAATGCCTGTATAAGTCGATTTCTTGAACACGTATTATTCCAATTGGACTGGCCCCACTATGGAGCTGTAAATAAGTTAATGACGGAAAAGGGGGAGTAAATGGATGTCCCAGACTCACGTTTTTTATCCACAGTACCTCCCTCTTGTTGACCAGAACATGCAAAACCTACAGGTAATCAAACTCTTGTTCCCAGGACAACCTGTATTGGTGCAACTGCGCCCTACTATAGGAGCTGCATCATGGTGACTTGCTACCCCTTAAAAATGGTCACCTGGATTAGCAAAGATGCTATGGTTACAGACAAATAGTCACATGGATTGTTCCTTAACATTTTGTGTTGCCCTGCAAAGTGGTGCCAAAAGACTTTTCTCTTTAAGTAACTGTTCATGGCGCAAACATTTTAAACTGTGCTTGAAAACCTCCCCAATATGGTTACTTTTCAGTTTATTGGTAATGGTTAATATGTTGGTTAATGACTGTATGGAGTCTATTCACTTTGGTGCATGTGCTCAGAACAGCAGTAAACTGTTAAATTGGACAATTGCAGAAGGAATCTTGACCAAATGGAACTACTTCGTAAAGGTGTATATCTCGTCATTACTGTCCCGTGTAGTCCTCTAGCTGCTGAGCAAGGTGCATTTTTATGTATTACCATTTGAATTATCTTTTATCTTATATGGTAGTGTGACGCCCTTACGCTACCTGAACAGTGGAAGTAAGCAATGAAAGGAGCCAATTTCAGGGGCAAGGTACCCTATTAAGTAACGTTTACCAAAATTCATAATACCTTCTGATGCGCCTTGCCCATGACATGCTCGTTCACACCATATAGTGCTCGCCACTATATGTCCAAAGATAAATGTAGCATCTTATGTCAAATTGAAATCCTCATCCAGCCATTTAAATGCAGAAGGTAAATTTGGCTCAAGACGAAGAACCTTATTGAGACTACTAATCAAAAAAGACTCCTTATTATTGTGTGGGTTTGACCCATTATACCACACCATTATATATGAAAGTAATTATGGCTACAGTTATTTAGCACCTCCTGGTGTGTAACTTCCTTATAACAAATATAGTTTTCAACTGGACCAAACAAAACTAATGTGTATGGTCGTACAATATTTCTTAAATCGAAATTTACAGAATCCAAATTTACTGTGTACTCAATAGGATGATAGTTCTCTATTCAATTACTCAAAGGTTTATAACATTATAAGAAGGAACCTGGAGATCCTCCAGACATGGTTTTCACTTAGAAATTCAAACTTAATAAGGGAATGCATACTTGTTGGGGATACCCTTCAAAAGGCTAAAGAAATGACAGATGATTTGAACTGGTCCTGTAATTCCACCTACAAATATCTTTCTCAACCAATGCGGAGTTCCCTTTACCCACTACGCAGTCCACGGTACCCTGATAAATACTAAGCAAAATACCATCCTTGATTATTGGCAGATGAAACTAATTGCAAAAAACTGTGATTATTAGCCCCTCTTAGAATGGCTTCGGGATGCTGTGGTGGGAAATTTATTTGACATTTATAAGAAACAACTGCTGGATTAGGTGGATTGGTATCCCCTCCTTTGCCCCATATTGTCTTTATCACTAATGTTCTATAAGAACATCACTATCGCAGTGTTTCCCACTTCAAAGGCACACAAGACCCAGAATGAGCAATTAAGGGAATCACTTTCCAGACTACTTATACCAATGGACAAAAATATTCCTGTTCCTGAAATTTCTTTACTCCCTATTTCATCTTAAAAAAAACACCATTGATTAGAGGTTATTACAGCAATTTAGTGAATAATTGGAATGAAATGCATTTGGAGCATTAAACACTCAAGTCTCCAGCAAACTACTGCCTGTAGGTTCCTGCTTGCTACACTGTGGCTTCTGCTCCCTGCTGCCAGACCCCCATTGATTTTCCAGCTACGTGGTCGTAGTGCTAATACATCTCATCATACACCATGGATTTCTGCTCATCTCTTTGCCCATCTGGCTTTTGGGCTTGAAGTTTCTGCTGCAGCTCCTCTGCCTATTCCAGAGGAGCACCAGGATCGGTTTCCCCTGTGAGTTTGAAAAGGAACTTTTTTTCTCCTTTTCTGCCGGCTACGCCCATCATTGCCATGGAAGAGAGCCCTCTAAACCAGCCCGGCCTGCGCCACAGCGCCCCCCTGCAGCCACGAGGAAATCATCGCACCCCCCCCCGCCAGGCCGGGAACGGAACGCGCCCCTTGCCGGCTTTGTGACAGTTAACTGCACCAAAGGGAGGGCATGTGGCAAACCAGAAGAAGTCTGTTACTGTGTTTGTGGTTGGCGTGGTTGTTGCTATCGTGTGTTACTTTTACCTTGTAATACTATTAGTAAAGCTGTTATTCCCTTTTTCCCATAATCTTTGCCTGAAAGTCCTGTGATTTCAAAGTTATAATAATTCGAAGGAAGGGGGGTTCATATTTGCAGGTTCCAAGGAGGCCCCCCTCATTGGTAAACACCGTCTTTCAAACCAAGACAGGGTCCATAAAAGGAAGGCAAAACCCTTGCTAACTATTGGAGGAGGAGAGAGGGACAGAAAACTCTGGCCTCACTTCCCTCCCCCTCATGCCACCTGCTAAGCCTTTCACAGCTGTTGAGAACACCCTAAGCCTCCAGAGAGCCTACACAGCCAGCCTGGGAAAAACAGTAAACACTGTGACCACACACATGACTTGTGAAACCCTCCTCTGCTCCTGCATTTCTTGTTGAGCAACCACAAGTGGACTGGAGTCAGCTGCGAGGGACCTGCGCTGTGCCTGCTTTTCAGAAGGAGACTGCTTCCAGCTAAGCTTGTCAGCCTCAAGCAGACCAGAAAACACAGATAAAAGCCAATTTGAGTGGCAGAGAAAAAAAAGGCAAAAACTGGCTTTCCCCCCTGCCCCCCATCTTGGCAAAAAAGTAGCAGTGTGGTTGTTTAACTACCCTATGCTTTTAAGTAATTCTTAGCTTTCCGACTTTTCTCTACCCCTATTTGCCTCTCTAAAATTTTCGATATTCTTGTTCTGTGGGGAATAAACCTTGAAGTTCTTTCCACAATTCACAGAGGATCTCTTTTTTGCCTCCTTTATGTAATTTATGCGGATTGTAACATCCCCCCACTTGCAGTTACGGTACAGACATGGTTACCTTCATGGGGGAAATATCATCAAAGCTTTTAATCCCTTGAGGTAGGTAATGGATCTTGCTTAATGCTTTTCTTTTCAAAGACATTGCTTCAGAGAATCAGTACCAGCTGCCTTTTACCCGGCAGTGAAAGCAGTATGCTTTAGGTATTTGCCTCAGGGATGTAACACAGGTCCTTCATTGGCCACAAGATTGGTGGTAATGCCTGATGGATTGTCTTTCCTTTTATGTTACCCTTTATTGTGTATACCCTTTATCATTTTCTGTACCTTTATGTTCCCTTTTCCCCTTAGCCCGCATGCTTGTAATCCTGGGAGCCTGATGTTCCACCTTAGGAGTCTGCTGGGCAGAGAGACCAAACATCCTTGATGCCTTAGGGATTTTTTCTGTTTGTATATTTTCATGTTTCTGATTCTTGTACTTCTCTAGTACAGCACAAATACTTACCATCTTTCATCTTTAGACAAAAAACAATTCCTCTCTGAGACTGAACCCAAGGACCACCTCGCATGCCTCAGAGCCCAATTATGTAAACAATAGCGAGTTTGGGGGGAACAAGTTTGGGTGATTGACATCATACCGTAAGATCATTGGCTTAGAATTAAGACCCAATATGTTAATAAGGCAGAACTTATAAAAGGTGAAGATCTTGTGACCTGTTGTCCATTTTTGGGTTGTAGCCTCAGGAGGAGGCTTTTGTCTGCCCTAATGTACCAGTAAGGGCCTGTTAGGCCTGTGTGTTGCTTGGCCAGTTTGGAGGGTGGGGGGGGCAAAAGATGCTCCTGTGAGAAGCTTCTGGAGGCTTCCACCATGTCCAGCAGAGCCCAATTGCTGTTGGCTCTGATGGATGATGGACATGCCACTGGACCCAACCTGGGCCAATTAAAGATGTGGTTCGCCGCTTGTGAAAACATTATAGAAGAATCAAAACAAGGGCACTCGTAGTGCCGTGGAGGAGCTGAGAAATATGTGAAGGATGCAGGACACCAGGTCAGTGCAGGAGGGGGAGGAGCTGCTCAGGTGCCGGAGCTGGGATTCCTTGCGGCCGTGGTGCTACGAACATGGTGAAGCAGGTTTTTCCCCCTGCAACCCATGGGGTCCACAAGAGGGTGCAGGGCCACCCGCAGCCTGGGAAGGAGGGAGTCCCACCGCCGGAGCAGGCGGACACGGAAGGGGGCTGCTGTCCAAGCAGGAGAGACCATGGAGAGAGAGGCCTTGCTCTGAGATGCGAACAGCCTGGCCTTCTTGAACTGTACCCGGTGGACAAGGAGCCCACGGTTGCAGCAGTTTTGGGTGACTGTCTGCCCGTGGGGGACTCACGCTGCAGCAGATGTTGTGGTGTACTGCTGCTCGTGAGGGTGGAACCACGCCGGAGAGGTTTCATGGAGAACTGTCTCCCGTGGGAGGGACCTCACGGCAACGCAAGCGGAAGAATCTTCTCCCTCAGCTGTCACAGAGGATCCGGTTGATGAACTGACCAACCCCACACCCTGTTCCGTTCCTGTGTTTGTTGTATGTGGGAAGGCGGGAGGGAGTGGGAAGAAGATCGCTGTCTTTGAAGTGTTTGTATTTTATTTCTTCATTCTCCTCTTCTGACTTTTTAGTAATAAATTCACTTGAATTATTTAAGTTGTGCCTGTTTTTGTCCATCAAGTGTTCCTCCCCGTTCCTTATCTCAACTCATGAACCTTTTTTGTTAGTTTTTTCCCCCTCGCTCTTCTTACCCGGTGTGGTGGTGGGGGAGAGCGAATGAGCAGGTGTTGTGGGTGCCTGCTTTTTGGCCAGCTTCTAAACTGCAAGAGCCTATATTAAGTTGTCTATTCTCATTCTTCTTAACTTTGTCTTGTGCCTCTATTTCAGATTAGCCTGATTGATAAGGCATCATCCTGAGGAGGAATCAGTGATGCCCTGTTGCTATTCTTAAGCCTGAAGCTCCAGCCTTGGGTGAAGCCTTCTTCCAGAACATCTTGGTAAACTGACTCTGGTCCTCATCCGGTGGGGGTATTCATAGAGATAGGGGGACATTATGCATTTTTTAAGTTTTTATTGGGAATCCTAGATAGATATTGCTAATTCCTAAAATTTATAAAACCTGTATCCATGCTGTACACGGTGTGGTGCATCTCTGCCATCTAGTTGTGCACCTTGGCGATCCCAAATACCGAGGTTTAAATACCTTTATCCCCTTAACCTTTGTCTGCTGTCATTATTAAAACTGGCTGTCAAGGCAACAGTGGGCAGCTGATGTAGTACTCTGGTTGTTGTGCTATTACTTCTTTGCCATGTATCCATGATCATCATTATGCCAGAGTATGATAAGGAAAGTGGAGGCAGCTGCTTGATAGCTGAAGCCCACTTACAGGACTAAGGCTGGGCAACCAATCCAAAACCCACCAGGCCCTGCTATTATGTGCATTTTTGTGGGTATGGCTGGGCATGGGCATTGTCTTAGGTGTCTTCCCCCCCCCCCCCCCTTCCCCCCGCCCCCCCCCCATCTTCATCTTTGGGTCTTTTTGCTTTTGTTTTGTCTTGTGTCTGGGATGTTCTGTCCGTCCCGTCCCCCCCCCCCCCCGCTCCAGGCCAGTATGCCAGTCAACAGTATGGGTTTTATTTGATAGTAAGTATGAGAAAGAGAGAGAGGAAAAAGAGGAGAAAGGGAGAAGTAGGAAAAGAGATGGGGGGGGCAGAAGAGTGGCAGAGACAGAATAATAAAAGAAAATTCACCATCCGTAGATCCCAAACAACGTTGCCATGATTCCTCTCCAGCTGGTCTTCTTGGATGGTGATGCGCCCTCGGAAGCACAGGAATCCCATGGGTTAATATACACTCAGGCCACGTGGCAATGTCCAGCATTTCCCCCGGGTAAGGGGGCAGGTCTCTTGCCAGCAGTCTCTGGATCTGTTGCATCACATTTGCAGTTCTGTGGTGCTAGGCTCTGGAATTCACTTTGGGGGTCTTTGATGGATTATGACATCCCTCAGCTGCCCTCTCACATGAATGTGCGTGGATGTGGGCCTATGGGTTGGGGTTTCCACAGCTGGCAGTCTGGGTGTAGGGAGGAGGGGTGTCACTGCCTCTGACAGAGGTCACACCCAAAGCTTTCTCTCCCTGCCCCTGTTTTGGGGCTTGGAGAGCAGTGTATGTTAAACCTTGCTTCTGTGGGCTGTGGGTCTTCACCCACACCAAATCTAGCCAGCGAAGAATTCTCTGCTGTGTTTTGTGTGGATGCATTCCTTCCCACCGTACCCTGCCGGGGGCTGGGGAGGGGGGGGAAAGCCCTATCTGTACAGCCCAGACCAGGAACAGCCATCGCTGCTTTTGGCACGGCCTTGAGTCTCTTGCTACTTTTTTTTTTTTGTCACTCCTGGGATGAGTCAGCCCATTCCATCCCTCCATGACACTGCCTCCAGATCCACCAAGCTGTAGTGGATCTTGCCATTGAGGGCACTGGTGGATCTGCATGCCCCCCTGTGAGGCTGTAAAAGGAAGCCCCTCTTCTCTTTTCCTTCCAGCGGTGCCCACCATTATGCACATTGAGAAAGAGCGACCTGAACTCACACCACAGCACTCTGCGCAATGGGATTCATCGCACCTGCCCTGCCCAGCTGGGAGCCACCAGCGCCCCTGCTGGCTGTAACCTACTGCACCAAAGGCAGGCATGTTGACAGCCAGAGGAAGGATTTACTGCGGTTCTGGTTGTGTTGTTGCTGCGTTGTTGTTGCTTTTGCTTTGTTATAAAATTACTAGTAAGAACTGTTATTCCTTTTCCATATCTTTGCGCTGAAGCCCTGTAATTTCTAAGTGGAGGGAAGGGGGTGTCAACATTCTCTATTCCAAAGGGAGGTTCCTGCCTTCCTTTTCGACACTTTCTTCAAACTTAAGACAGCAGCTAGAGGAACTCAGACACAGGACAGCAAAATTCAGCAATTCCCCTATACCAACCATGGTGAACAACTGCAAACTTTCCTGGGGCTTTCAGGGTGCTGGAGAATTTCATTCCACACTCGGTGGTACAATGCGCTCTCTGCAGAAACTGGACTGGGAAGAAAGTTTTTTTGGCAATGAGCTAAACAGCAACAAGAAAGGCTTTGGATGCTGTAAGAATGCTTTGATTTGAGTATGCCCAGTGATACATGGCTGCATTTAGGGCATCACATAGCGCATGGGGGAAAAGTACAGCAGGGTCAGTGGGCTTTGACTACCTGAACAGGTTGATTACATTAGCTTTTCTGCCCCCATCAAGGGATGGTGATATGTATCACTTCCTGTGGATACGGTTGTCCGGGTTGCTCTTTGTTAAACACACCAAATATGTACATCATCTGTAATAAACACATCTTGAGAGTTCTTGTTACATACAGTATCTTTGGACAAAACCTGGGCCTTGTCTAGGGGTGTTTCTTTTTGATGCGAGATTTCCCTAGCAAGAGTGCCGATAACCCATGTCCCAACGGTCCTGATACCGTGGATTTTAGGACGTGGACATTAGAATCTTTCATTACTGTTGATTCTGCCAGGCCAAATTGATTCCTGCACTTCCGCTGTGGCGAGCGCAGTTCGTGAGCAGCCGCGGCTTGCTCCTTGTTGGGGATATTTGTAGGCTGCATCCCTCTGAACGCGGCTCAATCCGTTTCCCTGAGGCTGGGGTCCTAGTAATGGAGTCCCATCCTTCCTAAATCTTGACCGACATTCTGTGGCCTTGTGTCCAAATTTTTGATATCGATTGCAAACACCATTTATGCCTTGGGATCTTTTGGCACTTCTGTTAGGGCAATCGCGCTTCATATGACCAAGTTGGCCGCATAGAAAACATATGGCTTTTTTCTCTAGATTCCTCCTCCCAACCATTTTATTTCCCTTCAGGTTTGCAACTAAAGCATTTGCCTGTATTTTTGCCTTTTCAGCTTCCTCTACCATCAGGGCACGGGCACAGATTTCAAGCATTTTTTTCATGGAGGCCCCTGCGGGTAGGGTGGCAATTAAGTGCCGACATACTGGGTTTGCATTTTGTATAGCCAATTCTTTGGCTAAGACTCTCTTTAGTTTATTTTCCACTGTAGGAGCCTTTTCTATGGCCTCTTTAAGACGATCTACAAATTGGAAAAAGGATTCATCTGGTTTTTGCATGATTTTTGTATATGGGGGGTTTGGTCGTCCCATTTGTGGGAGAGCAAAAAAGGCTGCTAATGCCGCATTTTTAGATTGTGCCAGTATCCTTGGGTGAAGCAGAGCCTGTCTGGCACCCTCTTTAAATTCACCAGTGCCCATCAATTGAACTATGGTAGGAACACAAAGGGGATCACCTTGGGGCAACTCTATATTTTCCAATTGTGAAGCCTCTTAACGTTCCTGCCATTTTGAGAGCCATAGCATATATGTAGTGGAAGAGAGGATAAGTTCCATAATTGCTTTGATATCGGCTGGGACCAAATTCTGATATTTAATTAATGCAGTGATTTGATTTCGTACCAATCGATTATCGTGACCATTTGCATAACTGTTTTCTGTATACTCTGCACTGTTTTCCAATCTATTGGTTTGTACACTATGTTGTCACCCCTTTGCAGTACCGGTGCTGCAAGTGGAGAAAACATAAATTCCCCTTCAATTTGACAATTCTGTACCAGCCCTTTATATCTTTTTGCACTGTTAAAGTTTGGATCAGTGGGTAAAGTTCTGGCCCCCTTATTTTCTTCCCCTTGTGCAAAAACCCAATCACTCAACCATTTTTTCAATCCCATTTTATTTTCTCCTCCACCCCCCAGCAGAGCCCTCCCTGCTTCCTCTGTTAATTCCCCTTGAGAGATCAACATGTTTACGATTTGTTGTTTGATATCCATATCACCCCCCTGTTTCACTTCTTTCATTTCCACTCGTTCAACTTGTTTGTCTATATTGTTCAATCGCTCTACAATATCTTTATGAGCCCTTTTGTAAGCACTTTTTATATCTCTTTTTCTGGAATCCTTGTCGAGATGTTCCATCTGTCGAAGCAAAGATGTCATAGCTTCTTTTTGTTCTTGCAATTTGCATCGAAGATCTGAATAAAGTGTAGGACTAGCCCCTTTATCTTCTTCGTCATCTGGTAACAGTACTGTATAGGCATCTACTTCCATTTGTTCAATGGGGGGAGCTGATGGGACGATCTGAGTGGGGTTCAAGGTATCAGAGAGCCCTGCTCGTCTGTTTTCCTCTTTGGGGTCCCAGAGGGGGAGATCATCATCTGTTCCCCACGCTATCTGTTCAGCTAGGGACACTGGACATGCTTGCGACTTTGGCTCAAGTGGTTTCTCTTCTTCTATCTCTTCAACTATTGTATATTCGTCTGAAAAGTCCCCGTCCTGTTTCTTGTGCTTATTAGAAGAACTCGCAGCTGCCTTCCGGCCCGTAACCATCTGTGTTTTACCATATGACTGCTCTATCATTAGCCAGACAGAGCGATAAACCTCTGCTAGCTGTCTAGCTTATCTAGAACCAACTTGCACTTTTTCCCAAAGTTCCACTCCAATCCTTGCCCATGTTTCCACATCATAAATCTGGCCAATATCATTCAAGAGTCCCTGTTTTCTACACCACAATAAAAGGTCTGTTAAGTCCCCTTTCTCTAACTCTGTATCTGTTCTCCTTGCTAATTTCAGCAAGCTTTCTATAGTGGCTTGTTCAATTACAGATGTAGCATTCCCCATTCTGCCCTGGTTCTGGCTTACAGTCCGTTGTGGACGAATCTGCTTTTCCGCCCCTCCTTAAAACTTGTAGCTTTTTCGCTGACTTTACTATCCCGCCGTCACCGACCCGGCCTTCCCCGGCCCCCACAGCCTCTTCTTCTTGTTATATTATTCCCGCTGACTCGCCGTACCTCGGCCTCCCAGCTTATTTCCTTTTTTATATTTGATTTTTGGTAACTCACCGTTCGCCATC
Organism: Malurus cyaneus samueli; assembly: GCA_009741485.1. Lineage (NCBI taxonomy): Eukaryota > Metazoa > Chordata > Aves > Passeriformes > Maluridae > Malurus > Malurus cyaneus. Next base: position 14,227 of record VKON01004102.1, read on the forward strand.
TCCGATTCGGGTTCCCGGCCCCTGACTCCTGCTTCTTTGCCCCTCTGCCTTTCGTGTGTGCGGTTCCTTTGATCGTTAGCTCGCTGCGGCTATCGCGAATCGCTCTCTGCATGCGGGGCTCCTCTACCCATCGGCCCGCCGCACGGCCGCTCGTCGTCGCGCCGCCGCCGCCGCTGGTCTTCCGCTGGGGCCGCTGCTCCCGCCAGTCCTGCTGGTCGGGCCACTCCGGCCGGGCTGCTCTGGCCGGTCCCGCTGGTCATGCCGCTCCCTCCGCCGCTGCTCTGGCCGATCCCGCTGGTCCGGCGCTGGTCCGCCGGGCTGTTCCCGCTGCGCTGTTCGTCCTCCGTCGGGGGGAACCAAATGCCACGGTCCGCAGGAAAGATGACGCGAACTCCGAGGGAAGCGGGTCCAGGTTCTTCTTTATTAACCCCCTTTACCAGCAAACTAGCATGAGTTATATACACTTTTCTTATCTCCCGCACATGCAGTTACACCAATCACACACGCCTCAGCCAATCACATGGCCAGGCAGCTCCCAATGTCCATGCACCATGATCCTTGCTCTAATTGGTTATTTAGTTTCACTTGACCAATCCTGTTCACCTCCGTGGCTGGCTGCGTCAGCTAGCCTGTGCCTACACTACATCAGTTAGTCCGGCCCATACTGCATCACACTGTTGTAAAACAGCCAGGGGCCCCGCACCCCTGTGTTGTAGGGCCAAGCTCTGAGCATGATGGACATGCTGATGGCCAAGACTGGACTGATTGGAGATACTGGTTACACCTATGTGATGACATATGATGACATATTTAAGAAGAAACCAAAACAAATTTAGCTTTGTAGCAGCTGCCATTAGCCTTAGTTCCCCCCTGCACACGGGAGGACGGAGGGGGAGGGTCAGGAGATGTGAGAAAAAATGGAGACATCAGGATCAGGGAGACAGAGGACAAAAAGAAGGTGCTTTGTAAGCTGTGGTGCCAACCATGGAAGAAAACAGGCTCTTCCTGAGGTGGCTGTGTCCAGTTGGAGACCAGAGATATAAGCAGCCTGGCCTTGGAGGACTAATCATTGCCGTGGGGGTGGTGGCCCGTGCTTGGAGTGAGTGAATGCCTGGAGGAAGCTGTGTTAGACTCAAGAGTAAAGTTTTGCTCCTGATTATGGAGACAGCCGGCCTTGGAAGATTGCTTCCCTCCCCTATGGATGAGGAAAAGGAAAAAAAAAAAGGCCATCAGCAGTTTGATATACTGTCTGTTCCTGGGAAAAGACCCCCACAGCCTGGAGCAAGATAAGAACCCTTTCTCCTTTGGTGATGGAAAACAAAACCATGGTGATGGACTGACCAGAAAAACTCCCACCCCCTGCTCCCCCTGCGTGTGGTAAGGCAGGAGGGGTGGGGGTATCTTAAACCGTCCCTTTTTTTTCTCCTCCTCATATGTTTGCCCTCTAACTTTGTTCTTCCCCTCCCCTTTTCGCACAGTGGTTTCTTAGTAGTTTTAGCTATAAATCTATTTTGCAACTTAAGTTACAGGCTGTTTTGGTAATCATGGAGTGAAAAAAATCTTCCTTTTCAAATAACTCTCATCTAAAATCCATAAATCTTTGTGTCAATTAGGTTTTTGCTCTCCCTTCTGCCTGCACTGGGGGTGGGGGGGGAAACGTTGTGGATACCTTGGCATTCAGCCAGGGTCCAAACCATGACAGTGATTCATAGAATTACATCATTCCACTGTGAGATGCCCTGCCATGAGGGGAGGAGCCGAATATTCATACCTGTATATAAGCTGAGGCTTGGAACACCAAGGGGCACTGCCACTGGATTCACAGAGGACAAGACCTCAATAATCACCACTGGACTTCCAGAGAAGAACCACATCCCTCTACAGGATCACCGCTTCGACATAACCACATCCATCACTCCAACAGGACTGTAGCCACCATTTAATCAGACTGCTACCACCACCCTGAACAACAGGGTATAAGGTCATATTCTGACTTTGTCAGTTTAAGCCAGTACTTCTGTGCTATTGCCTTTATTTTATTTTTCCTATTAAATTGTAGTTCTGACTTGGGATCTCCCACTTGTTTGCTTTGAAACTAGTACAGCTATGAATCTGAGACCTCTGACTCTGCATATATTTATTTATGATTCTTCTGCTGTGTTCAAAAGGTGCACTGAGTGGCTCCATTTCTGGGAAAAAAATGACTGGGAAGTAAATAGAGTCCCTGTTTGGCAAAAGGAGAAATGGCAAGAAATTCTTACTACAGCAAAAAAAGGTAATTTTCTAGTTGGATGGGCAGCCTCTCACCAAGAAAATGAAACTCCAACTAGCCACTGGAATAACAAAGTAGATGCAATGGCCAGATTAGCCCGCCTAAGTGCAAAAACTCCAGCAGAAAACTGGGGCCGATTATTAGAATGGTTGAACTTAAAGCAACAGCACACAGGAGCACAAGACATATACAAGGAAGCAGTAAACAGAGGATGGCCAGTGACTCGGGAGATGTGCCGTACCTGCATATCTACATGTGAGCTGTGCAGAACCTTACTAGAGCATCACCCTTTAAGAGTACCCCCCTTACATATGAGAGACAGGAAAGGATTGTGGGACACATGGCAGATAGACTATATTGGACCCTTTTGGAAGTCTGAGACAAAACAATATGTGTTAGTAGGAGTAGAAGTTAGATCAGGACTAGTACAAGCAGAACCTTCCCTCGGGCAACCTGTGCAAACACATTAGAAGCTCTTAAAATGTGGTTCCATTTCTTTCCAAAACCTGTAGCTATCCAGTTGGACAATGGGTCGCATTTCACAACTACCACCGCCCAGGAATGGTCCAAATGGCATAGTTGAGAGAACAAATGGCCTGTTTAAGTGATTTCTGAAACGTCATTATTCCAATTGGACTGGCCCACTATGGGATGCTGTAAAAATAGTAAACGACTGATGGGGAGTAAATGGATGTCCCAGACTCACAGCTTTTTATCCACAGCCTCCCTCTTTGATACCAGCAACATCAAAACCTACAGGTAATCAAAAACACTCTTGCTTCCCAGGACAACCTGTATTGGTGCAACTGCCTACTATAGGAGCTGCACTCATGGTACTTGCTACACCCTTAAAAATGTACACCTGGATAGCAAATGATGCTTATGGTTAAGAACACAAAATAAGCTCACAATGGATTGTTCCTACATTTTGATGTTAGCCCTGAAATGGGCCAAACAGACCTTTTCTTTTACAGGTAACTGTTCAATGGAGAAAACATTTTTAGAACTGTGATTGAAAAACCTCAGATATGGAATACTTTTCAGTTTATTGGTAACTGGTTATAATATGTTGGTTATGACTGTATGGATATTTACTTTGTGCATGTGCTCAGAACAGCAAGCTGTTAAAGACAAGATTCAAAGGAATCTTGCCTGGAAATTTGTAAAAGGGTTTGTAAAAATATGGAATCATACTGATCAAGGTGTATGTGTAACATTACCTGAGTCTGCTGAGCAAGGATGGCAATTTTTTATTATACCATTGAATTTATCTTTTATTCTTAATATGGCTAGTGTGACAGCTCCATTACCCCTACCTGAACAGTGGACAAGTAAGACAAATGGAGCCCAAATTCAGTGGAAAGGTACCCCTATAATGCATAACGTTTACCAAAATTATAACTCACCTTCTGATGCGCCTTATGAATGGTCGTTACACCATAAATATTGTAGAACTATATGTCCAAAGATAAATGTAGCCATCTTATTTCAAATTGAATCCCCTCATCCAGCCATTAAATCGAGTAAAGGTAAATTTGGTCCAGAGACAAGAACCTTTGAGGAATATAATGCTAAAAAAGACTGCCTTATTTATTGGTGGGTTTGACCCATTATACACACCATATATATATGAAAGTAATTATGCTACAGTTTTTAGCACCTCCTGGTGTGTGTAACTTCCTTACATAACAAATATAGTTTCAACTGACCAACAAAACTTAATGTGTGTATGGTCTGTACAAATATTTCTTAAATCGAAATTTACAGAATCCAAATTTACTGTGTCTCAAGTAGATGATAGTTCTCTATTCAATTACTCAAAGGTTATAACATGTAAAGAAGGACCTGGAGATCCTCCAGACATGGTTTTCACTTAGAATTCAAACATTAATAAGGGATATGCATACTTGTTGGGGATACCCCTCAAAAGGCTAAAGAAATTGACATGATTGACATGAGTCCTGTAATTCCACCTACAAATATCTTCTCAACCAATGCGGAGTTCCCTTTACCCACTACGCAGTCCACGGTACCCTGATAAATACTAAGCCAAAAATCACCATCCTTGATTATGCAGATGAAACTAATTGCAAAACTGTGAATTATATAGCCCCTCTTAGAATGGCTTGGGGATGCTGTGGTGGGAAATTTTATTGACATTTTTCATAAGAACAACATGCTGGAGTTAGGTGTGGAATTGGGATTCCCTCCCTTTGCCCCATATGTGTCTTTATTTCACTAAAGTGTCTAAAGAACATCACTATCGCAGTGTTCCCACTTCAAAGGCAACACAAAGACCAGAATGAGCAATTAAGGGAATCGACTTTCCAGACTACTATACCAATGGACAAAAATATTCCTGTTCCTGGAAATTTCTTTACTCCCTATGTCATCTTAAAAAAACACCATTTTGTATTAGATGGTATTACCTAGCAATTTAGTGAATTAATTGGACATGAAATGCATTTGGAGCATTAAACACTCAAGTCCAGCAAACTACTGCCTGTAGGTTCCTGCTTGCTACACTGTGGCTTCTGCTCCCCTGCCTTGCCAGGACCCCCATTGATTTTCCAGCTACAGTGGTCGAGTTCTAATACATCTCATCTACACCCATGGGATTCTGCTCATCTCTTTGCCCATCTGGCTGCTCTGAAGTTCCTGCTGCAGCTCCTCTGGCTATCCAGAGAGAGCACCAGGATCGGTTTCCCCTGTGAGTTTGAAAAGGAACTTTTCTTCATCCTTTTTCTGCCGGCTACGCCCATCATTGCCATGGGAGAGAGCTAAACCAGCCGGCCCTGCGCCACAGCGCCCCCTTCAGCCACGAGGAAATCATCGCACCCCCCGCCCCCAGGCCGGGAACCGAACAGCGCCCCTGCCGGCTGTGACAGTAACTGCACCAAAGGGGAGGGCATGTGGCAAACCAGAGAAGGCTGTTACTGGGTTTGTGGTTGGGTTGGTTGTTGCTATCGTTGTTACTTTTTTTACCTTGTTATACATATTAGTAAAAGCTGTTATTCCCTTTTTTCCCATATCTTTGCCTGAAGTCCCTATTTCAAAGTTAAATAATTCAGAGGGAAGGGGGGGTCATATTTGCAGTTCCAAGGGAGGTCCCCCCCTTCATTGGTAAACACCTGTCTTTCAAACCAAGACAGGTCCATAAAAAGGAAGGCAAAACCCTGTGCTAAACTATGGAGGAGGAAGAGAGGGACAGAAACTCTGGCCTTCACCTTCCCTCCCCCTCACTGCCACCTGCTAAGCCTTTTCACAGCTGTGAAACACCCTAAAGCCTCCAGGAGCCTACACAGCCAGCCTGGGAAAAACAGTAAACCACTGTGACACACACATGACTTGTGCAAACCCTCCTCTGCTCCTGCATTGTCTTGTGTGAGCAACACAAGTGGACTGAAGTCAGCTGCAGGGACCATGCGCTGTGCCTGCTTTTCAGAAGGAGACTGCATTCCAGCTAAGCTGTCAGCCTCAAGCAGACCAGAAAACACAGATAAAGCCAATTTGAGTGGCAGAGAAAAAAAAGGCAAAAACTGCTTTCCCCCCTGCCCCCCATCTTGGCAAAAAAGTAGCAAGTGTGGTTGTTAAACTACCCTATGCTTTTAAGTAATCTTAGCTTTTCCCGACTTTTCTCTACTTTCCTTTCTCTCTATTTGCCTCTTTTACAGTTAATAAAGTTTTTTTTTTTTTTTTTGTATCAGCATTGCTTTGTTTGAGTTTAATCTTGTTTTGGGGAATATTTGAACCTGAAGTTCTTTCCACAATTCACAGAGATCTCTTTTTGCTCCTATGTAATTATGCGGATTGTAACATCCCCCCACTTGCAGTTACGGTACCAGACATGGTTACCTTCATGGGAAAAATCATCAAAGCTTTAAATCCCTTGAGGGTGGTAATGGATCTTGCTAATGCTTTCTTTTCAAAAGACATTGCTTCAGAGAATCAGTACCAGCTTGCCTTTACCCGGCAGTGAAAGCAGTATGCTTTCAGGTATTGCCTCAGGGATGTAAACACGGTCCCTTCATTGCCACAAGATGGTGGTAATGCCTGATGATTTTTGTCTTTCCTTTTATGTACCCTTTTATATGTCGTATACCCTTTATACATTTTCTGTACCCTTTATGTATCCCTTGTACCCCTTAGCCCGCATGCTTGTAATTCCTGGAGCCTGATGTTCCACCTTAGGAGTTCTGCTGGGCAGAGAGACCAAACATCCTTGATGCCTTAGGATTTTTTGTTTGTATATTTTCATGTGTCTGTATTCTTGTAATTCTCAGTACAGTAAATCTAGCTCCTGCTCTCACATTTTACACAAAACAATTCTCTGCAGCCCAACTCAAGGACACCTCGCTGCCTCAGACCCAAAATATGTAAACAAAAGCGAGTTTGGGGGGAGCAAGTTTGGGTGATTGACATCATACCTAAGATCATTGTAGAATTAAGACCCAATATGTTAATAAGGCAGAACTTATAAAAGGTGAAGATCTTGTGACCTGGTCCATTTTGGGTGTAGCCCAGGAGAGGCTTTGTCTGCCCTAATGTACCAGTAGGCCTGTTAGGCCTGTGTGTTGGTTTTGCTTGGCCCAGTTTTTGGAGGGGGGGGGGCAAAAAGATGGCTCCTGTGAGGAGCTTCTGGAGGCTTTCCACCATGTCCAGCAGAGCCAATTGCTGTTGGCTCTGAGGATGATGGACATGCCACTGACCAACCTGGGCCAATTAAAGATAGTGTTACGCCGCTGTGAAAACATATTAAGAAAAAACAAAACAAGGGGCACCAGTAGTTTTGCCAGTGGAGGAGGCTGAGAAATATGTGAAGGATGCAGACACAAGGTCAGTGCAGGAGGGGGAAGAGCTGCTCAGGTGCCGGAGCTGGGATTCCTTTGCAGGCCGTGGTGACGAACATGGTGAAGCAGGTTTTCCCCCTGCAACCCATGGGGTCCACAGAGGGTGCAGGAGCCACCCGCAGCCCGTGGAAGAGGGAGGTCCCCACGCCGGAGCAGGCGGACACGGAAGGGGGCTGTGTCCAGCAGGAGAACCCATGGAGAGAGAGGCCTTGCTCCTGAGATGGAACAGCCTGGCCTTCTGACTGTACCCGGTGGACAAGAGAGCCCACGGTGCAGCAGTTTTGGGGTGACTGTCTGCCCGTGGGGGGACTCACGCTGCAGCAGATGTGTGTGGACTGCTGCTCGTGAGGGTGGAACCACGCCGGAGAGGTTCACTGAGAACTGTCTCCCGTGGGAGGGACCCCACGGCAACGCAAGGGAAGGAATCTTCTCCCTCAGCTGTCACAGAGGATCCGGTGATGAACTGACCAACCCCACACCCTGTTCCGTTCCTGCTGCTTTGTTGTATGTGGGAAGGGGGAGGGAGTGGGGAGAAGATCGTGTCTTTGAAGGTTGTATTTTATTTCTCATTCTCCTCTTCTGACTTTGTTAGTAATAAATTCACCTATAATTTAAGTTGTGCCTGTTTTGTCCATCAAGTGTTTCCTCCCCGTCCTTATTCAACTCCATGAACCTTTTTGTTAGTTTTTTTCCCCCTTCGCTCTCTCTACCCGGTGTGGTGGTGGGGGAGAGCGAATGAGCAGGTGTTGTGGGTGCCTGGCTTTTGGCCAGCATTCTAAACTGCAAGAGCCTATATTAAAGTTGTCTATTCTCATTCTCTTAACTTTGTCTGGCCTCTATTTCAGATTAGCCTGATTGATAAGGCATCATCCTGAGGAAGGAATCAGTGTGCCCTGTGCTATCTTAAACTGAAGCTCCAGCCTTGGGTGAAGCCTTCTCTGAACATCTTGTGTAAACTGGACTCTGGCCTCATCCGGGGGGGGTATTCATTAGAATAGGGGGACATTACTGCATTTTTTAAGTTTCTTATTGGGAATCTTAGATGATATGCTAATTTCAATCTTAAAAATTGTATAAACTGTATCCATGCTTGTGCACTCGGCGTTTCCACTCAGTTGTGCACCTGGGATCCCAAATACCGAGGTAAACCCTTTTTATCCCCTTAACCGTGTCTGTGTCATTATTAAAAACTGGCTGTCAAGGCAACAGTGGCAGCTGATGTAGTACTCTGGTTGTGTGCTATTACTCTTTGCCATTGTATCCATGATCTATTCATCATGCCAGAGTAGTGATAAGAAAGTGAGGCAGCTGCTGAATAGCTGAAAGCCCACTTACAGGACTAAGGCTGGGCAACCAATCCAAAAAAACCACAAGGCCCTGCTATTACTGTGCATTTTTGGGGTATGGCTGGGCATGGGCAATTGTCTTAGGGATGTCCTTCCCCCCCCCCCCCCCCCCATTCTCATCTTGGGTTCTTTTTGCTTTTTTTGGTTTTGTTTTTTTTTTTTTTTTTTTTTCCCCCCCCCCCCCCCCCCCAGCTCCAAGCCATATGCCAGTCAAAGTATGGGTTTTATTTGATAGTAAGTATGAGAAAGAGAGGAGGAAAAGAGAGAAAGGAGAAAGTAGGAAAAGAGATGGGGGGGGGGCAGAAAGAGTGGCAGAGACAGAATAAAGAAAAATACCATCCAGGATACCACTGCACCTATGATCCTCTCCAGCTGGTCTTCTTGGTGGTGATGGCCCCCTCGGAAGCACAGAATCCCATGGGTTAATAACACTCAGGCCACGTGGCAATGTCCAGGCATTCCCCGGGAAGGGGCAGTCTCTTGCAGCAGTCTCTGGATCTGTTGCATCACATGCAGTTCTGTGGTGCGAGGCCTCTGGAGATCACTTTGGGGGGTCTTTGATGGATTATGACACCCTCAGCTGCCTCTCACATGAATGTGCCGTGGATGTGGCCTATGGGGTTGGGGTTTCCACAGCTGGGCCAGTCTGTGTAAGGGAGGAGGGGTGTTCACTGCCTCTGACCAGAGGTCACACCCAAAGCTTTCTCTCCCTGCCCCCTGTTTTGGGGAGAGCAGTGTATGTAAACCTTGCTTCTGTGGGCTGTGGTCTCACCCACACCAAATCTAGCCAGGGAAGAATCTCTGCTGTGTTTGTGTGGATGCATTCCTTTCCCACCGTACCCTGCCGGGGGCGGGGAGGGGGGGGGAAAGCCCTATCTGTACAGCCCAGACCCAGGAAACAGCCATCGCTGCTTTTGGGCACGGCCTTGGAGTCTCTGCTACTTTTTTTTTGTCACTCCTGGGATGAGTCAGCCACTTCCATCCCCTGACACTGCTCCAAGACCACCAGCTGTAGTGGATCTTGCCATCTGGAGGGGCACTGGGATCTGATGCCCCCTGTGAGGCTGTAAAGGAAGCCCCTCTTCTCTTTCCTTCCAGCGGTGCCCACCATTATCACATGAGAAAGAGGACTGAACTCACACCACAGCACTCCCTGCAGCCATGGGGGAATCATCGCACCTGCCCTGCCCAGCTGGGAGCCACCAGCGCCCCTGCTGGCTGTAACCTAACTGCACCAAAAGGCAGGGCATGTGACAGCCCAGAGAAGGATGTTACTGGGTTTCTGGTTGTGTTGTTGCTGCCGTTGTTGTTGCTTGTTGCTTTGTTATAAAATACTAGTAAAGAACTGTATTCCTTTTCCCATATCTTTGCCTGAAAGCCCTGTAATTTCTAAGTGGAGGGAAGGGGGTGTCACATTCTCTATTCCAAGGGAGGTTCCTGCCTTCCTTTTCAGACACCTGTCTTTCAAACCAAGACAGCAGCCTAGAAGAATACAGAACACAGGACAGCAAACAGTTCAGCAATTCCCTATACCAACCATGGTGAAACAACTGCAAACTTTCCTGGGGCTTTCAGGGTGCTGGAGAACTTTCATTCCACACCTGGTGGTACTAATGCGCTCTCTGCAGAAATGGACTGGGAAGAAAGTTTTTTGGCAATGAGCTAAACAGCAACAAGAAGCCTTTGATGCTGTAAGAATGCTTTGATTGAGTATGCCCAAGTGTACATGGCTGCATTTAAGGGCATCACATAGCGCTTGGGGGAAAGTACAGCAGGGTCAGTGGGCTTTGACTACCTGACAGGTTGATTACATTAGCTTTCTGCCCCCATCAAGGGGATGGTGATATGTATTCACTCCTGTGGATACGGTGTCCGGGTTGCTCTTTGTTAAACACACCAAATATGTACATCATCTGTTAATAACACATTCTTGAGTTCTTGTACTACAGGTATCTTTGACAAAAACCTGGGCCTTGTCTAGGGGGGTGTCGTGGTTTAGACCTTAGCCGAAAGCCAAAGCACAACGACGTGTCTCCCCCCCTCCACCCAAGAAAGAGAGGGGAGAGCAAAAGCCAAATTAACACCAAATTTATGGCTTTTAATATGATAACATAATGAGAGAAAGATAATATATATGCCCGAAATAGTCAGACAGGCTCAAAAAAACTTAAGTTACAAAATAGATTTATTACTAAAAACTACTAAGAATACTGCCACACTGGGGAGGGGAACAAAGACAGGGAAAAATTTACAAGGAGAGAGGAAAAAACCTGGACATTTTAAGACACCTGTTACTCTCTCTGCGAACCTGTCTCTCCCAGGTCACCCCTCCCCACCCCTCCATGCCTTCCCATGCACAAGGGGGCCGGGTATCAGAGTTTTAACATAGATCAGACTACTCATTAAGGTTGTCGTCCAGCACCATAGGAGAAGAGTTCTTACAGCTCCAAGCTGTGGAAGTTCTTTTCCCAAGAAACAGTCAGTGTATAACTGCTGGTGGCATGGGATTCTTTTTCTTTACCTCCTGGGAGCAAGGGAAACAGTCCTCCAAGGCTGATGTGCTTCATTCGAGCGGAGGCCACTCTCTCAAATCTCCTGGCAGAACACAGTTTCTTCTAAGCATACACTCACTTCAGACGGGGGATGGGGGGGGGAACACCTCTTCCCCCTTTTTCACTTATGATCAGTCCAGTCCTCCAAGGCCAGGTTTTTTTATCTAAGGTGCAGGGCCTCTCTTTTTCTATACAGGTCTCCCATTGAAGAAATAGTCACATCGAGAACAGCTTGTTTCTCCATTGTGTCGAGCACACACACAAAAAAAAAAACACTTGTCTTCTTCTCACTTGACTTGTTCTCCATTTTTTTTCTCACATCTCCTCACCCTCCTCCTCTGTCCTCCCCCAGTGCAGGGAATGAGACTAACAAACCTAAAAACTAATGGCGGCTGCAACTACTTGTTTTGAATTCTTCTTAAGTACAAGACATAGTCTCACAGAGGTGTAACTAGCCTTTGCAATTGGCCCAGGCCTGACCAGCAGCCTGTCCATCACCTCAGAGCCACAATGGATTGGTTCTAAAACAAGGGGGAGGGCTCCTTTTGTGGAGAAGAAGGAGAAAGCTTCAGAACTTTCTCACTGGAGCCATCTTTGTGGTTTTCTTGGTCCATCCCCCACCACCAAAAACTGGACCGAGCAAAACCAGGGTAGGGGGTTAGCATTGGAACTCTGTTACTGGTACCATGAACCCCCCACCAAGTTGAAGCTCAGTCTGAAAGCGTGCAAGCCAAACCTATTCAATATGTGTGGGCAATCACCCATGTCAAGTTACCAGGCCTGGTGTAATTCTAGCTGAAGGAGCTGGAGCAACAGTGTATGTATTACTGGAAGGAGATGACACTTTTATTTTTTCTTCCTTATCACAAGTTGCCTCTGGCCAGCACTCCTCGGACAGCACCTTGTACCTGGCGGGGGGAAACACATGGACAGGTTACACCCTCCCTCCCCTGGGATCAGGCACCTTGGGATCGGCCTCCTCTTCCTCAGGGGAGAAGGACGGACCCCCTCCCACCCCATCTGGTCATCCCCAAGATGTTTCCCCAAGTGAGTAAATTCAGGTGAGACATATTTTGGGGGAGGGGAAGAGGAAGAGGAAGGGGATGAGGAAGGAGAAAAAAGGAGGAGGGAGAGCAAAAGAGTATTAAAATATGAGAAAAGGAAAAAAAGAGGAAAAGAAGAGGGATAAAGGAAGAGGACAAGGAGAAAGAGGAGAGGGAAGATGAAGGTTTCCACATCCATCTTGTATCCTGGAGCCCCCCCCAGGAAAGGGGTTCCCCTCAGCCTCATCCTGGGCCTTCCACATAGCCCCCAGGTTTTTCTGGGATAAGGAATTGGCTTTCCCTCCTCAGACTGACCTGGAGTGAGGGAGCCCCCCAAGCCCCCCATTCACTGCCCAGCCCTTCTCACCCCCCGCATATTTCTGGGGCCTCCCACCTCATGTGCTGTTGGATCCGCCTAAGGCCCCCCAGTTTTGCCACCCCCCTTTTTTGGGATGCCTCCCCGCTCTCCCTGGTTTTGGTCCACCCCCCACACCTGGTGGTGCCTCCGCAGGGCCCCCACCAGCTGCAGAAAAGTCTTGATGGCCTCAGGGGGCAGTGGGACCACTGGACAGCCCCAGCTTGAACTCAGCTCCATGCAGGCGTGCTCCAGGACCTGTGGGCGGATTGGATTCTTCTCTTTCTTT
>VKON01004102.1:26958-39085 GCA_009741485.1 Malurus cyaneus samueli
TGAAGAGATTTATCTGTATTCGGCTGGGGAAAGCACCCAGAGGCTTCCATGTAAAGACAGACGTCTGCACACAACAGAATTTCAACTTTCAGTGCTGCGCAAGCTGAGTTCATTTTTGTAAATACGGAGTTGTTCTGAGAAGTTCAAGTCGCTTAACAGTGCGAAGCAACCTGGACCCAGTGTTTAATTTGTTCTTTCACTTTCTTGAGATTTAAGCGAGCTCACAATGAACCATACGGAAAGTCAGAATTGTCTGACCAAATCTATCAGTGTTTATATAAGTGAAGATGCTGTAAGTAAATCACATGTGTAATCAAGAAGTATGTAGTCTTAAAACAGTTTCTCCCACTCAAACAACAGGCTTGGAAGTAAGAAAATGCATATCTAACCACATTTCCAGGAAAGAATTTCCTGAGTGCCAGAATTTGTATAAATATGCAAAGATGACTATCCGTTCCCAATGCATGCAAATTATAATAATTCAGTTCAAGAGAATTGACAACAACAGGACTCTGAGCCGAGTCACTTCAAGGACGTAACTGACAAAATCAATTGAAAATCATTCAAAAATATTGGAAACAATGATTTATGCACTAGTTTTTTTTCCCATGAAAGCCAAGTGGTGAGAAGCACACAGACTAAAACAAGTGGGGACTGACTAGTGTAAAAATAAACCACTCCCGCTATAACAATATCATTTAAGGTATTGATTATAAAATCAGTCAATTCTGCTCAGTCACTTCAGAGGAGTGTCGAAGAAGCGCCGGGAGACAGCACACCGACCACCAAGAGACTGATCCCGAACTCAGCTTACTACATCAGAACATGCCTTTATAACCGAGTAATAATGACCTATGAATATTTACAAATTACAACATTCTCATTGGGACACTCAAACAGCGTCACCCACTTATAAGGTAGGCGGTATCGCATCAGTTCCGAGGTGTTGCATCGCTTGTGTCCGTGCCTGGCTCAGTGAAGGGGGCAGACTGCTCGAAGTTACATGACTGAAGCTCTTATTGGTTACTTATAGTCTATAGACCAGGCAGCTCCAATGGCTAATGACCTCTGCACGCAGCCAGGTCTCATAAGCGTCCACACTCCCCGTTTTCTTAAATGATAGATTCTTGGAGCTTGATTGCCCAATAACCTGGTTTTACTCTGGAAGCAGTCAGGATACAGGCCCTAAGAGATGACCTAATAGCAGGATCGTCTTGGCTGCCGCTGAAACCACGGTCTGAGATGTGTGTCGAGCGACCACAATAACTATGATGGTAGTTGCTTCCATAATCTTGCGTGCGCGCGTCTCCCTGCTGGCACTTCATACACCTCTTCAGTCAGGTAGCTGCGCCCGCGACTGGTATGTTTGGCTAAGCCACTGACTGTTTATGCAGCGACTCACTGGAGACAGGGTAAGAACAATCCTTCAAATCTTCACACCCTGCCCTGGCTACAATAAAATCTTATGTGGCTCTGTCTTGCCCAGGATTGAATGCTTCAGCCCATCGATGTATGTGAAAGTTGTCAATATCAGCAGCTGGTACCATTTGACTGCTTCACTGTCCAACATGCCCTTTTCTAATGGTGGGGAGTGTGCCCGCCTCACTCCGGAAGGCAGTGAAAATCGGGCAGCCTATTCCAGACGTTCCATTTGTCATGACGTTGGGATAATGATCAATGTTCTTTATAACTTTAGCCAGACTGTTTAAGTAATGCATTATTAGGTAAGACCGCTGGTAGCAGATGAGGAGGTCATATGATGGCTGATTAAGATAAGGAAATTTGTCGGGTTCCACACAGGGAGAGAGCATGGATTCTATTAGAGATACGGTTGTGATAAGTAAGGGTCTGAATTCGATGGGAGGAAGGGAATCAAGGCTGGTTTAAAGGTTGTGCATGTTACGGGATTAATTTAAAAATGAACATTAATTAAAGGAGAGTCTGTAGGTTCATTCCTGAGGGGTAGAGGACGTTTAAGCTACTCAAAGGGAGTGTGGTGAGTAGCTGTCATTATGTACGTACTGATTGGAATAGGTGAAAGACTGTGTAAGTGAGAGTCACATCGCTCCCTATCACGTAACACATAGTCGCGACAACGCACGGCCTACTCATGGTATGTACGAGGAGGAAAACGATTTCTGTCTCGAAATTTATCTTTAAATGATTCTGTTTTAATTACAGAAGACAAGTAACAACTCATTATAGGTATAATAAAACCCTATAACAGTAAACAGAATTAATATGAATATAACTGAATGATTGTAGGTACACAGACTCAAAGCCATTCCTAGAACCCGCCAAACCCCCACCCACCCCCAAAAGGGCCATCATATCAACACATTTTCTGCTGCTTGTCACCACTCCCAGAAGTAACATTCACACAATGTTACAGTTTCGATTAAGTTATTTTAGAGATTACCTGCTGCTTACAGTACCTGTCCTTACTCTACAAGATATTTCAGTAACAGACCTATGAAGTATTTCAGTAAGTTTTTTTTTTTTATATCAGAAGAATTCCTGGAAGTTCTCTTGGACCCAAATGTTATATATTTGGCGTGTATTCTGTGTTTGCTAAGGGGCACCTTAAGCGAAAAGCTTAGAAATAACCAAAGCAAAACAAAAAAACACCACGATCAAAACATTAAAAAAACCAAAACAAACAAAAAAAAGAAAGAAAACCCCCAAAAAAAACCCAAAACAAAACCACAAACAACTAAACACCAAAAAAAACAAACTACACACACAAAAAAACCAGGCAAACAAATTTAAAAAAGGAGGAGGGGGAACCAAAACCAATCATGGAAATTCATCCAAAAATCTTTCTCCAAATTGTTTTCAATAAGAAGAAAACTGCTTTATGCTTCAGGAAGCCCTCATCTCTGCAAGTCAGATGGGATGTTGTTGCAGCTTGAAATGAGCTTCTCAAATTTGAGGAACTGGAAAACCAATAGGTTTCCCCCAAAATAGGGGAAAACACAAAAAAGAAGAATCCAGCAAAAAAGTCATAGCCCAAGCTAGAAAATTATGTAATTTTGGGTTTTTTTTCTGTTATTCAATGCTGTAATAAACCAATGAAATGTTGATAAAGCAGCAGAAAATAGATGGGCCACATATGGTGAAGGCAGCTGTGTTGAGACATAAAGCTGGTGGCAGTTTTTTAAAGCTGAATTTACTTTTCCTCTGAGTGCCAGCCCCAGGGACCCAGGTGGCTGCCCGTGCTGGCTTGCTCCCTGTGCTGAGGCTCCCCTGCAAGGCAGAACAGACCATCCAGGAGACTGTCTGTCCACTGCAGATCCCACACCCTCCGGATTTCAAAAAGCCATTTCATTTAAATTCAACCCCAAGAGGCAGAGGAAATGTAAATTAATAAAGGTATTTAAACTCAGCTCTGCAGGAGGGCAGAAGGGGCTGAAATTGGTGGTTTTCAGTTGTTCCTCCTGGCACTCCAAGCCTTTGAGGAGAAAAGTGAAGCTCACATGAGGATGGTGCTTGCAAGTGCAGAGATAATCAGCACAGCGGAGGGCTCAGGTCTGTGCAAAACCTGCCACGGACGGGGAGTGAGCACAGAGAGAGCCTTCCCAGCTGGAAAATGCCACAGAAAGATGGAAACTACTTCCACAAATCCCAGGTCTCTCCTTAGCAGCAATGCTGGTGACCCTCCCAATCCTGGTGACCCTCCATCCCAATTCCTGGTGGTTTCATTCTGCTGCTGATGGATTTAGCAGATTTCAGTGCAGTAAGATCTTCCTTACCCCCATAATGTAAATTAGGAACTTCATTTTATATTATTTATCATTATTTCTTCATTTTTCAAGCAGCTGTTTCAGTTTTCCCAGCAGCTAATTGTCTGTGGTGCCCAACAAATCAGAGCTATTGGGCGCTTGCTCGGGTCCCTGCAGCAGAGGCTGCTCCGCTCTCACCATGGGATCTGCTGCGCCAGCAGGGGAATGACCACCACCAAAGGACAAATGTCAGCCATGTCCTGGGCCCTCTGGCCCACTGGGACACCAGGAGCATTTCTGCAGAAGCACTGTGACAGATCCGGGGGCTGTTTCAGGATATGGGCACCCTCATCAAACTGCTCCAGGCCAAGCTTTGCTGCTTTACGGGAGCTCGAGGGGCTGCGAGTTGGTCACAGCTTTTCTCAGCACTTCAGAAAGGATTCTCTGTCTGTTTTGTGTAAGCAGACTCTCTGCAGAGTCCTTGGGATGCTCTGAAGAACATTTTTCCCTTTCAGACCTGTCTCTGCATTAGGGTGATCCCTCAGGATTTCAGCTTCTCTATTTCCATGTCTCTGTACCCCTGCTGATTCTTCAGGTTTACTCCCACTCCACAGACAGTGCTGAGCTCCTTGCTCTCACATTTTACACAAAACAATTCCTCTGCAGCCCAAACTCAAGGACACCTCCCTTCAGGCCCCAAGAGATGATAAAACAGAGTAGGATTGGGGGGAGCCAAAGTTGGAGTTTTTTGACTGCATTGGCTGCAGCTGCAATGGAGGAATTCAGCAAATCCTTATGTGCAAAATGGACAAAAGTGGAAGGGTGAAAAAGCCGTGAGCCATTGTCGTGCAGGCCCCTGGCGGGCTGACTGCCTGGGATGGGCCTGAAGGGGACTGAAATAACAGAACTGCTTTGGATTCTTCTCAATTCTGGGCTCTGTTTTGGTGTTGCTGTTGGCCGGACAGCAACACGAAATAATAGACACACATATACTACAAAACAACAACAACTAATACCAACCTACTTATGACAGGGCAGCCCTTTTTATCCACTACAACAAGTGTAACTTTTGTGGCAAATATCTATTGGTTAATGAAGCAGTGTAGCTATTGATTGGTGGGTATTGCAGGAACCTGCAGTTGTCCTATGTTTGAGGTCTTGGGCCACCTGTTAATAGGTTCAAAAGGCATTTTTTTTTTTTCCCCCCATCTCCTCTTTTACCCAGATATAGCCAAGGTCGTGGGTTTTCTCCTCCATGTAGGCTTGTTACACTCCCTTCTGATTTCCCAGGTCTCAGTCACACACTATTATTAGCTGGGTCTTCGGGAACCTGCAGGGGCCACAAATGCCAGCTTTTGCTCCACATTTGGGTTATGTGGATTTTAGCATCAAGGTGAGCCCCCATCCTCATGGAATGTCTCCCCAAGGCAGGAAGGGACCCTCTCACACCTCCCTGCATCCACTCAGGATCTCCTGGCAACTCTTACAACTTCATTTTCTCCTGAAACATTGATTGGTGCTGCATCTGAACCTGTAATCCATAAAGATAAATAGATTGGGAAAGAAAGGAGGAATTTGACAGAACAGAAACCACAAAAACCAGGAGGTGCTCAGTGCATTCTGTAAATTCTATACACTGCCATGTATAACAACATGGAAGTTCTGGGGTTCCAAATTCTGCTCCCTAGGGTTGATCCCTGAGCAGTCCTGTGACTGAGCACATGTTAAAGAAACCTAAGCACATAACAGTTATTGACAGAATTTTCTGAGAGAGATTTTTCAGGAGTTGTGGGTTTGAGGGGTTTATTTTTTCAGCAATTCCTTTTTCAGCGAAGTCTTACGCAATGTGTTCTATTCCATTTCAAAAATTTCTGAGTATTTTGGATATTTCCAGATTATAAATTTTAAATTTCCAAATATATTCAAAATTTTCCAAAAAATTTTTCTTTTCAAACAGACACTTTGATAAGATGAGAGATTTTGGAATGCTGTACCTACACAGTCAGAAGCTCTTTCAGGACTGGATTTGAAAGGACCTTGGGAAATTAATCAGAACATCAGCAGATGCTAAGGAAGGAGAATTTCTGCATTTTTGGGAGAGCACACAGGAACAGGAATTGGATACACCTTAGTCCTAACACTTCTTTCCTTGGAGCTTTGCACCAGCAAACCACAGCAATCCAACAGATTAAAAATAGCAGATAAAGCAGATAAAGCTTCAAACTGATGAAGGAATTCTGGTGGACAGACAATCTGCCACACCTGACGTGGTGACCAGCCTGCTCAAGGTGTGTTCTGCAGACACTGTTTCAAACAGGGGGGAAATGTACAAAATGTACAAAAGAGCTGCTGACCATTTCCTCCCTTTTGCTACCCTCTCACAGCCCCAAGATTCTGCACTGCTTCCTCCCTCTGCACTGCTGCGATTTCCATGGATCCCAGTCCTGTTGCTGCCCCTTTCCCTTTCCCTTCCCCACCCCTGCACCCCCAGTTTTGTTCCCTGTCCCCTTCTGGCCCCGCTGGTCACTGCTGCACTCCTCCCCTGTCTCTGCTGCAGCCTCCAGCCTTGGGGCTGATTCCTTAAAAACCAGGATCTCATAAAGCAGAAGGAAAACCAAAACCCACCCCATTCCCAGACAGGCTGCTGCTGGGTGGATCTGCCAGGAGGTGCTTGTACACCACAGTTCTGAGCAAAAAACACCAAACAGGGTCATTTCCCACTGCCAGCAAAACGATTTGGGATGGACAGCGAGGCGCAAGTAGACACCACGGCACTGACAACAGGGTTGTAGGGGATCAAGCCTGAAAAACTGAGAAATTGGTGAGATTTAAACCTGAGAAAAGGGTTTTTGAGAAAGCTACTGGTTGGTTCTAGGTCCTTGGCAGGCATAACAATTTCTTTTGTGATAATTCAAACAATAACTTAGTTTTAGAATCCTCTGACATGAAAGTCTTGGCTGCTACAATATTAAACAGGAGATAAATCCAGGGAAATGTATTTGTACTAAATCTTTTCTTTTTTTTTTTTAAATCATCTCCGTAATATTGCCAGATGAAGATCCCAATTTAGGAAGCACTGATGCATCTGGAAATTTTATCATTTTCATCAGGACTTGGCAAAAAAAAAATACGATCCTGAACCATTTGATAACCATGCACTGTATTTTCAGACTGAAATTCTCCAGGTAGCACACATTAAGGATGAAATTTTACAGCTGCTTCACAGTGTGAGCACAATTCCAAAGGGATTAACTGCAGCCATCCCAACTCAGGACCCTGCTCAGCAGGGACAGCTCCTGTGTGCTGGTGCCCAGTGCTCTCACTTATTGGGACTGAACAATTCAAAGCTGACCACAGCTCTGCACCTCCCCAGAGACTCACAAACCATTCAGGAACTACAGCTGCAATGATTCAAGGCAAATTATATCATAGGGAGTAGTGAGGGGAATTTCAGTGTGTCTGAGGTTCCATGGAAGGTGTACCCAGTCTGTGTTCCAATCCCATCCCCATGAGCTGTTTAAGCAGCTGGGCAGTGCTCTTTATCCTCAGCATGAGCCAGCCCTGATAACACCTCGGGGGCTCTCTCTGCTCATGGGCCATCCAGGGCTCTGGCAATGAGCCATGGAATTCCATCATCCCATTGGGAGATGCCCTGTGCAGACAGGAGGAACTGCACATCCCTACTGGCACAGAAACTGAGGCTCTGGGACACTGGGACCCTTGTGCACGCATTCCCAGAGGAGAGGGACTCCAGAAGCAGCCCTGCGAGCTGCAGAGACGGACTGGAGCTGTGTGCAGGATCAGCGCTTGGACGAGAGCACATCCATCAGTGCAACGGGGCTGCAGCACCACCCTGCCCAACAGCCTGACAGCCTGGCCTCTCACTCTGACACTTCAAGCTGTTGTTGTTTGCTTACCCTGATATACAAACCAGTAAAAAACTGTTATTCCTTTTCCCCATATCTCTGCCTGAAAGTCCTGTGATTTCAAAGTTATAATAATTCAGAGGGAAGGGAGGGAGGGTCATATCCACTGCTCCAAGGGAGCTGTCCACCTTCAATGGAAAACACTTGTCTTTCTAACCTAGACACAATGTCAAAACAGGCAGGAGAAATCCCTCTGGGTGCTGCCTGGCTTGTTTTCACCTTTCCACTGGAGATTTTTCCTGGATACATCACCTTTAGAACCTCCAGGTGCAGCTGTGCCTTTTCTTCCCCCTGGAATTCACTTTTCAGATATAAGAAATGAGGCAAATCTCCCCCAAACTGAGCATGTGAGCAACAGCAGAGATTCCATCCTGAAAGCTCTGGTCACAAAGAGCCAACAAACAGCAGCCTGCATCGCTGGAGGCACAATAAAAACATCACAGTTTGAGGTGAGGTCCAGAGGCATAAAGGGATAGTGAGAATTCAGCCTGGAGGAAAATGTCCAACAGCTTTGACAGGCATTCTTGAGCTAGAGACACAACATTCCCACTCACAGGTGCCCCTGGAGCTCTGCCCTCTAAATCTGGAGTCCAACTGAATGAAAAAATTCCCCCATGAAAATCAGGGAAGGGGTGGTCTCTGACTCCCCCCTGAAACGAGGAGGGGAAGGGCAGAGGTGAGAAGTGGGTTTAGGTGTTTCACAGCATCTCAGGGAGGTGTCCCAGAGGACACTGCAGACACAGGTGACAGCCCAGCCCTGTGTCCAGCCGTTCAGGACTTCATGGAACCACAGTGCCAGCACCTCCCTTCCCAGTGCCTTCCCAGTGCCTCCCCAGTCTGCGGGACAACACCAAAAAAATCTAAAAACCCTACATACCTCAAGAAAGAGATGGTTCCAACAAACTCTGATTCCTACAACATTTTTAAAAAAAAGAAATAAATGTATAATTAATAGCTCAAAGCAATTTCTTGTCCTGAGATGGTGAGTGCAGAGGAAGGTTTATTAGGAGGAATTACTGAGGCAGAAACATCACAATGATTGAGGGAATTTTTGGTTTTCATCCACTACTTTAGAGATAACAAGAAATGAAGTAGGTAAAGAATGGTTTCTTACACACATTTTCTTCTTCTCTCATCTGTATCTGTTATGTAAAAACAAACAATGCTATTGAAACTCAACATTTGCATTTCTTAATACATCAAGAGATCAGTTGGTTTGTTATGACAAAGCAGTTAAGCAGATTTTAAGGAAAATTAATTTTGTTTAGACTGCAATAGGAGGTAACTGAAGTGTGAACTGCTGACAAAACACTGACCAAACCCTGCTGCCTGTAAATGGAATTTGCTGCTAAATTCAGACTATGAATGAAATGGTCTGTACCAAGTGCAGAACGATATGGATGGCCCTAGAGGGAGATCAAGCTGTTGTTACCTCAAGTTCTGAACAGTTCCCTTTCTTCCCAATTTAAATTGAAAGTTCACCATGGATTAAAATAAACAAGTATTTGATTTGATTCAGAGCAACTATCAAACAGGATTTTGGAGGTGCACACCTACACCTCTGCCTTGAAGTTATTCTAAACTATGGTTTGATCCCAGGTCTGCTGGTGTCAGATGTGGTGTCAGAAGGGAACAAGAAAATGCAGTTCCTTCTGTCCTGCCCCACTGTTCTCAGTGTGAGGTGTGCCGTGTTCCCTTTATTGCACCTGCAGTGCTCTCCCATCAGCAGAGCAGACCAGGCTTTCCAAACTTTGCACAGAGCTCATCCTGAGATCTCCTTGTGGTTCCAACCTGCTCTGCAGAGAGACATCAGCCAAAATCTGCCTGACTCCTTGCATGGAGCCAGTCTTTTGTTACACCTCGTGTTTTTAACATTCCCAACTCCTGAATGGACACAAGTGTGTGTGAAAGTCTCTGCAGCAAAGCAAAGCCAACTGTTCTGACACTTGAAAGCATTCACCAATTTGGAGACTGAATCCTCCTAAAAATAACTCAGTATGGAACTACCCCTTTCCTTGGCAGAAAGTTGCTTCTGACATCATCTTGCCCATCCCCAACTCTCACAGAATCCCATTATTAGTAGCACAACACTTTAAATGATCCTGCACATCCATGTGTCTGCTCGCCTTAGCTCTGGAGCATCCATCCCTCCTTTGCTGCAGCTGCAGAGTGCAAGGAAACGCCTCCAGAGCTTCAGCTCACAGCCTGGATGGGCTGAGGCATTTCCCAGCACCAGGTGGTTCCAAATCCAAACCTGGATTCCTTAAACACAAACCGACACCGCGCTTTTGAACCGACAACTGATCCAAATGCAGCTGATGAAAATTTAATGTTGCAGGCAAAGCTGTATCACAAAGTGGCTGGAGACCACTGGGCCTGGATGATTTGAAGCAGGCAGAGTGAATAATAGAAGAGGTTTCATGTGGTTATCCCGGCTCAGCAGAGATCAAACGCCCATAAACGCAGCCCAGTTTGCTGACTGGCTGCTCCCTGCCTGCCTGCTGGCACAGTGACCAACAGAGAACAGCCCCCTGCAGGAATTCAGGTTTAGCTTAACCCCCTTCATGTCTTACTTTTCTGGGAAAAAAAAAAAAAAAAAAAAAAAAAAAAAAAGAAGAAAAAAACCAAAAAAACCCAACACCAACTCCCACAAACCTCCCATATCCTATTCCAGCATGGAGGCCAGGACAGTGACAGCCAGTTTTGCTGTCTCTCCATCCCTCAGGAGCAGCTGGAGCTTCCAGAGCAGCGTTTTCTGCAGCTCTGGCACCTGGCACAGCCAAACCCTTTTCACCATGGACAAATCTTCAGCCTCAACAGATTTCACAGCAAAGGTACAGGGATCTGAAGAGCCTGACAAATGTCTGTAGGATTGGTGGCACTGGTCCTTCCCATCCATTTACATCCCAGATGGATGGAGACTTAGTTGGAGACTCATGGCTTGATGAATTCGTTGATTATTTCAGATGCGTTCCAAAATAGGATAATTGACATTTTACATGGTAACTATTTGCCAGCTTGACATTACTGCGCATTTTAATTAATGTGAATACCTAAAGCCTGGGATTGAAGAGAGAGGTAAGTCATATTAAAGTCTGTAATTGTCATCTTTCAGTTCAAATTCAGACACGGAACAAAACAACACGTGTCTATCAAAGCTGACATTCCAACAACACAACCTGAAGGGGACAGGGCTGAGGCAGTGTTTTTAAAAAGGCTTTCACTAATTCAAAAGCAGCATTCAGTACTCTATAAAAAAATCTTAGGTCAAGCACAGTACCTGTGCACATTAACTGAGCACTGTAAACTCACTTTAACAAATAAAATCAGCCAGGAAATCCTCCCAATTTCTAACAATCAGTGCTGCGGTACCTCAGGGGATGAAGCTTGGCCAGACCCCCACCTTTGGCTCCCCCTTCCAGGGCAGTGGAGTGAGCTGGAGCTGCCAAACTGAAATCAAAACTCAAACCAATCCCAAGGCCAGCACATCCCCAACACTCCCCCCCTGCACCTCCCAGGGCAATGCAGGATTCCACCAAAGGAACCCTGAATCTCCTCCAGTAAAGGATATATTTGGATTTCACCAAAGGAGCCCTGACTGCATGCTTTAGGCACAGGATGTTTACATCTTGTCTTTAAGTTGCCCTGAGTCAGTCTTCCTTTGATGAAATCCAAATATATCCTGTAGGAAACCCTTCAGCTTTCACTCACTGGCAGTGCAATTCCACACTGGATAGTTTTTCTCCCTCAATAACTGTTCCAAGCATAAATTCACCTCCTACTTACTGTGTTTGGCTCCAACTCATGCTCTGCAATAAACAATCTTTAAAGATAACTCGATAACCATGCCAATTCAACAGCACAGTAGAGAGATGCATCTGCCCTCATCCACAGATCATTATTTAAAGGGGGGGAAATATAATTCTTAATATATAAATTTTAAATAGTAAAAGAAAGGAAATTTTTGTGATCAAGAGTATGATGGTCGTACTATCATTACATTTCTCATGGAAATGTAATGTACTGGAGGTAAATTATGAACTTAATGGAAAGACAAACATCCCATGGTGGCTGTACTAAATTCCTTATGGAAACCCTATTATATTTAATAAATTCC
This sequence comes from Malurus cyaneus samueli, assembly GCA_009741485.1. NCBI lineage: Eukaryota > Metazoa > Chordata > Aves > Passeriformes > Maluridae > Malurus > Malurus cyaneus. The sequence continues at coordinate 38,724 of VKON01004102.1, forward strand.
GATAGAAATTAGACAGTTAGCATGTTAGTAAAACATGTAAATGAGTAAATATAATTAAACAAATACCAAATTTTCACTGAGAGCAACAGGGAGGAAAGGAATTCAGGGTGGTTTCTTTTAGGTGGGTCTGTAAATTTGTGATGGGACTGGAGAACGATTCTGGCCAGTCTCTAGTGCTGTGAGAGGGCCCTGCCATGCCCAGAGCTCCAACTTTCCCTGCATCTTGCTCCCACAGCCCCCTCACAGCTGCACACCCACCCAGGGGTCCCCTGGGTCAGTGCACTCTTACACCATAAATTTAGGTAGCTCACCACTAAATTAAGGCATTTTAATGCTGGAAAGATAATGATAAAATTATCTTT
>VKON01004108.1:0-19255 GCA_009741485.1 Malurus cyaneus samueli
GTGTCCATCCTTGTGTCGTGTCCTGACCATGTCATTTGTCCATCCTGTTCCATCCCCCGTGTCCCATGTGTCCAATCACTATGTGTCCTGACCCGTGTCCATGTGTCATCCCATGTCATTTGTCCATCCCTGTGTTCATTTGTCTTTCCCTGTGTCCTCACCATGTCCATTTGTCCATCCATGTCCGTGTGTCCTCCCCATGCCGTGTGTCCATCCCATGTCCATTTTGTCCATCCCCATGTCCATCCCGTATCCTCCCGTGTCCATTTGTCCATTCCCGTGTCCTCACCGTGTCCATTTGTCCATTCCCATGTCCATTCCCGTGTCCGTGTGTCCATCCCGTTCCTCAACGTGTCATCCATGTCCATGTGTCCGTGTCCCCTCACCGTGTCCATTTGTCCATCCATGTCCATTTGTCCATCCCCATGTCCATTTGTCCATCCCCCTGTCCATGTGTCCATCCCCGTGTCTGTATGTCCATTCCCATGTCCTGTGTCTGTGTCCCCTCACCGTGTCCATTTGTCATCCCATCCCCGTGTCCATCCCCATGTCCCATGTCCGTGTCCCTCACTGTGTCCATTTGTCCATCCCCATGTCCATCCCTGTGTCCATTTGTCCATCTCGTGTCCATTTGTCCATACCCTTGTCCATCCCCATGTCTGTGTGTCCATCCCTGTGTCCTGACCCATGTCCGTGTGTCCATCCTGTGTCCGTGTGTCCATCCCATGTCCGTGTGTCCATCCTTGTCCATGTGTCATCCGTGTCGTGGTCCATCGGCCGTGTGGTCATCCATCGTTGATCCTTGTCATTGTCCCGTGTCCTTGTCATCCCGTTCCGTGTCCGTGTCCTACCTGTCCTTTGTCCATCCCGTGTCCGTGTGCCATCCCATGTCGCTGTTCGTCCATGTCCTTTCAGTGCCATCCATGTCCCGTGTCCATTCCCTGTCCGTGTGTGTCCTCCCGTGTTCCTCTGATGGTGTGTCCTCCTATCCTTGTGTCCATCCCATATCCGTGTGTTCCATGTCCATGTCCGTGTGTCCGATGTCTCTCACCGTGTCCTGTGTCCATCCCATGTCCCGTGTTCCTCGTCATCCTGGTTGGTCCTGTGTGTCCATCCCTGTCCTTCACCGTGTCCATTTGTCCATCCCGTGTCCGTGACCCTATCCCGTGTCCATCCCTCGTGTCCCGTTGTCCATCCCCATGTCCCCTGTCCGTGGTCCGTGTCCCCTCACGTTCCCTGTGTCCGTGCCGTGTTCCGTGTCCTCCCGTGTGCATTTTCTATGTCACCCACAGGCGCTGGTTCTCCATCCAGCACAGCCAGCTCGTCTACCAGAAGAAGCTGAAGGTCAGTGCGGGACACGGGGGCTGGTCCAGGGGTCAATTAACTGAGGGGTTAATTAGCCAAATGGTTAATTAAGAGCGTTCCATAATCAGGAGTTTGGGGGGGCTTGGGCGGGAGGGATTTCGGAGGGTTTGGGGAGAATTTTGGAGGATTTGGAAAAGAAAGGGTTTGGAGGGTTTGGGGGATTTTACAGGATTTGGGCAAGAATTTGGAGGGTTTGGAAAAGAAAGAGTTTGGAAGGTCGGGAGGATTTGGGGGGCCGGCGTAATTTTTGGGATCCGGTCAGTGTTTTAGGGATCTAGGTACCATTTTGGGGTTCTGGTTCAGTATTTTGGTTGGGTTACCAGTCAGTATTTTTGGATCAGTCAGTATTTTTGGGTTTCCGGCCAGTTTTTTTGGGGTTCCAGTCCGTATTTTTGGGTTCTGGTCAGTATTTTTGGGTTCCAGTCAGTATTTTTGGGGTTCCAGTCAGTATTTTGGGGTCCTGGTCAGTATTTTGGGTTTCCAGTCAGTATTCTTGGGTTTCCAGGCAGTATTTTAGGGATCTAGGTGCTTTTTTGGGGTTCCGGTCAGTATTTTGGGTTCTCAGTCAGTATTTTGGGGTCCCTGTCACCCTCGCTGTCCCCCCAGGACGTGCTGACGGTGGTGGTCGAGGATCTGAGGCTGTGCACGGTCAAACCCTGCGAGGACATCGAGAGGAGGTTCTGCTTCGAGGTCGTGTCCCCCACCAAGTGAGCGTTGTCACATTTACAGAATTATATCTTAATTGTATAATCAAATATAATTATAATTATATATTGTAATTATACCTGCCTGGAGGGTTTGGGGTGGGGACACCCTGGGCTGCCCAACTTTGTGGGGTCGATTTTCACCTGTTCCCTTTGTCTGTTGAGGATGAAGGGCTCCATCCTCACCCCAATTCCCCAAATCCCTGATTCTTTGGTTTCATCTCTTCACCCAAATCACCCCAATCTCCCTGATGCCCTTTGGGTTTCATCCTCACCCCAAATCACCCCAAATCTCCCTGATGCCCTTTGGGGTCCATTTTCAGCCATTCTCTCTGTCCATGGGGTGAATAGCTCTGTCCTCACCCCAAATCCCCCAAATCCCCTTTCCCGTCCCATTCCTGTTTCCCTCTCTCTGTGGAGGATGGAGGGTCCTCCTCACCCAAATCCCCAAATCCCCTTTCCCCGTTCCCATTCCCTGTTCCCTCTCTCTGTGGAGGATGAAGGGCTCCATCCTCACCCCAAATCCCCCAATCCCTGATTCACTTTGGGCTTCATCCTCACCCCAAATCTCCCCCGTTCCCTTTGGGGTCCGAGGATAAGGGGCATCACTCACCCCATCCCCCCCGTTTCCCATTCCCTCTCTCTGTGGAGGGTAAAGGGCTCCATCCTTACCCCAAATCTCCCCGATTCCCTTTCCTTTGGGGTTCCTTTTTCCTGTAGGGTTCCTTCTGTCCGTGGAGGATGAAGGGCTCCATCCTCACCCCAAATCACCCCAAATCCCCAATCCCATCCATCCCATATCCCTATCCTATCCCAATCCATATCCATATCCCATATCCCATATCCATATCAATGCCAGGAGCGTGGCATGCTTGCAGGCGACTCGGAGAAGCTGCGGCAGGCGTGGATCCAGGCGGTGCAGGCGAGCATCGCATCGGCCTACAGAGAGAGCCCGGACAGCTGCTACGGGGAGGTGGGGACAGCGGGACAATGACAGGGCGGGGCAGGGGACAGTCTAAAGAGAGCCGACAGCTGCTACGGGGAGGTGGGACAGGGGACAAAGACAGGGGACAGGACAGGGGCAGGGACAGGGGGAACGGGCGAGGGAGGGGACGGGGACAGGGACAGGACAGAGGGCATCGGACTGGACAGGGACAGGACAGCTACAGAGAGAGCCCGAAGCTGCTACGGGGAGGTGAGGGACACAGGGGACAAAGTGACAATGACAGGGGACGGGGACACAGGGACAGGGACACAGGGACAGGGTCAGCCTACAGAGAGAGCCCGGAGAAGCTGCTACGGGGAGGTGAGATGGGGACAGGGGACAATGACAGGGGACAGGGGACAGGGACAGGGCAGGACAGGGACAGCCTACAGAGAGAGCCGACAGCTGCTATGGGAGGTGAGGGACACAGGGACAGAGTGGACCAATGACAGGGACAGGGGGATAGGGATGGGGTCAGGGACAAGGGGATGCCTACAGGAGAGCCCACGACAGCTGCTATGGGGAGGTGAGGACAGGGGACAAAAGTTACAATGACAGAGGGACGGGGACACAGGGACAGGGATGGGGACGGGGAGAGGGACAGGGACAGAGGGACAGGGACAGGCGGATGGGGTCAGGGACAGGACAGCCTACGAGAGAGAGCCCGGACGCTGCTACGGGGAGGTGAGGACGAGGGACAGAGTGACATGCAGGGGACAGAAACGGGCAGGATGGGGACAGGGATAGGGACGGGGATGGGCGAGCAGACGACAGAATGCAATCACAGAAACCATCACGAATCACAGAATCACGTCCACATCCCACACAATCAACCTACACCCACCCCCACAATCCCAGGGTCAGGAGACCCTTTAAGACACCGTGCACCCCCTGCCCACACCAACTGACCCACAGACCAGCCCATACTCGGGGGCTGGGTTTTTTTGAGGATTTTTGGGTTTTTGAGGGTTTGTAGGTTTTTTAGGGTTTTTTTTTTTTTGACGAATTCTGGGTTTTTTGACGAATTTTGTTTTTTGAGGATTTTTTGGGTTTTTTTGAGGATTTGTTTGTTTTCCCCCCCTCAGCGGTTGGACCGGACGGCGTCACCGTCCACCAGCAGCATCGACTCGGCCACGGAGCCGCGGGAGCGCGGGAAGGGCGAGAGCGTCCTGCAGCGGGTGCAGGGGATCGCCGGCAACGACCAGTGCTGCGACTGCGGCCAGCCGGACCCGCGCTGGCCGCAATCAACTGGGCATTCGTTGCTGTGCATCGAGTGCTCCGGGATACACCGGTGAGAAATCGGGAATATGGGATTGGGAATGGGAATATGGGATTAACTCAACCTGGGGATCGTGCTGTGCATCGAGTGCTCCGGGATCCATAGGTAAATTATGGGATTGGGAATATGGGATTAACTCAACCTGGGCATCGTGCTGTGCATCGAGTGCTCCGGGATACATCGGTGAGAAAATGGGATTGGAATATGGGAATATGGGATTGGGAATGGGATCAACCTGGGCATCGTGCTGTGCATCGAGTGCTCCGGGATCCATAGGTAGATTATGGGATTGGGAATATGGGAAAATGGGAACAGAATCAACCTGGGGATTGTGCTGTGCATCGAGTGCTCGGGGATACACTCGGTTAAATGGATTGGGAAGATGGGAGTTGAGATGATAGTGGGAAAACGGGCAGGGATTTCCTGTTTTAGCTGCACCTGGATAGAGGGAGAGACGGGACCTGGGCTGATTCTGTTAGGAATGTTCCAATTTTTATGGGATTGGGATAACTGGAGTTTTTCCCTCCTGGCCCCGCAGGAGCCTGGGCGTGCACTGCTCCAAGGTGCGGTCCCTCACGCTGGACTCGTGGGAGCCCGAGCTGCTGAAAGTGAGTGCAGGGGGGAGGAGAGGAGGGAATTCCTGAATTCTGGAATGAAGGAATCCCTGATTTTGGAAGGAGGGAATTCCCAGTTCCCATAAGGAGGGCTCCCCTCTCTGATCCCTCTCCATGCCCACAGCTGATGTGCGAGCTGGGGAACAGCACGCTGAACCAGATCTACGAGGCGCAGTGCGAGCAGCTGGGGCTGCGGAAACCCGCGCCGGGCAGCTCCAGGTGAGACCCGGCCGGCTGTCCACCAATGTCCATCCCATGTCCGGCTGTCCACACCAATGTCCGTCAGTCTGTCCATCCCAATGTCCGCCCGTCTGTCCATCCCAATGTCCATCCATCTGTCCAACCCTCTGTCCATCTGTCCATCCCAATGTCCATCCATCTGTCCATCCCAATGTCCGTCCATCTGTCCATCCCAACGTCCATCCATCCGTCTGTCCACCCTTCCGGCCATCTGTCCGCCATTGGTCCATCCTTCCCAAAGTCCATCTGCTCATCCCTCTGTCCATCTGTCTGTCCATCCCAATGTCCGTCCGTCTGTCCATTCCTCCATCCATCCCTCTGTCCACCTGTCCATGCATCCCAACATCCATCTGTCCATCCCTCTGTCCATTCTTCCATCCATCGATCTCTGTCCATCCCTGTCCATCTCCATCCATTGTCCATCCATTGTCCATCTCTGTGTCCATCCCTGTCCATCCCTCTCCATTCCTGTCCATCCCTGTGTCCATCCCTGTCCATCCATTGTCCATCCCTGTCCATCCCTGTGTCCATATCTGTGTCCATCTGTCCTTCCCCGTGTCCCCACGCCACTGTCCGTGTCCCCAGGTAGGACAAGGAGTCCTGGATCAAGGTCAAGCACGAGGTCCCTGTGTCCATCCATCCCTGTGTCCATCCCTCTGTCCATCCATCCATCCATCCATCCCTGTCCATCTGTCCATCTGTATCCGCTGTCCCAGACGGACAAGGAGTCCTGGATCAAGGTCAAGTACGTGCAGCGGCGTTTCTGCGGAAGCTGCCGTCCGTTGCGTTCGGTGTCCGAGGGCGATCGCCGCTCGCGCCGTTGGTGCCCCGGCAGGTGCCAGCGCCACGCCAGCGGCCACCCGCGCGCCCGCCGCAGGAAGCACCGGCCAGGACAACTGCGGCCACCGCGCCGGGGCTGCTGCCCGCAGGTGGGCAACCACTGACCCATCCCTGTTTTCTGCTGACCGATCACAGTGCCGACCTCGGTTTCTGCTGACCACTCATTTCCCGCCGTGACCAATCCAGTGGCACATCTCTCATTTCCTGCTGACCATTCCCTCATTTCCCGCTGACCCGTCCAAGTGACCATTCCCCCATTTCCCGCTGACCAATCCCTCATTTCCTGGTGACCATTCCCCATTTCCCGTGACAATCCTCATATTCTGGGACCATTCCCCCATTCCGCTGCCAATCCCGAGACCAATCTCTCATTCCTGCTGACGCTTCTCTAGCATTTCCACGACAATCGAGGTGACCAAGTCGCCCATTTCCTTGTGACTGGACCTGGAATTTCCACGGCCAATCCCTCACTTTCCAGTAATTAACCCTTCATTTCTGGTCATTACCCCTCATGTTCCTGGTTAAATTAAGCCCCTCAGTTGTGGGTCAGTCTAACCCTTCATTATCCGGTATTAACCCTCGAATCTTCTTCCTTGGATGGACAAATGGACACAGTTCAGGACATGGGGATTGACAAATGGACACCTGCAGCAGGTGGGTCAGGACACACGGACATGGGATGGACACACGGACACAGGGGTTGGACACATGCACAGTGTGAGGACACGAGGGATGGACATGGGGCATGGGGACGGGCTCGGGACACAGGGATAGACACATGGACAGTGTGAGGACACATGGACATGGGGGATGGACACATGGACACACATCGGGACACATGGACACATGTCAGGACATGTGTCAGGACATGCAGACACGCTTTGGGACACGCTTGGGGACAGGCGTGGGCACAGGACAGGACAGTCCCCGGCCATGTCCCCAGTGGTCACTCAGGTTTCCGTCCCCTCACCGGTTCCAGGTTTTGAAGGCGTTGCTCGCCCTCTTGAACAGGTACCCCTCCATCACCACCCCGTTCGGGGCGTCCACGTTGAACTCCACCTTGGGATCGTCCGACGAGAAATCCTGGAAAACAAAGGAAATGGGGGAAAAATGGAGGGGATTGGGAAAAACCAACGGAACCAGGAAAAACAAAGGGAATTGGGGAAAAAATGGAGGGAATCGGGAAAAAACCAATGGAATTGGGAAAAACAAAGGGAATTGGGAAAAAATGGAGGGAATTGGGAAAAAAACCCAAAGGGAATCGGGAAAAACAAAGGGGACCGGGAAAAACACCAAAGGGAATTGGGAAAAATAAACAGAATCGGGAAAAATAAAGAGAATCGGGGAAAAACCTCGAAGGGAATCGGGAAAAACAGCAAAGGGAATCGGGAAAAAATGGAGGGAATTGGGAAAATCAAAGGGGATCAGGAAAATCAACTAAAATTGGGCTTTAAAGGGAAAACTTTGCTGAAATAAATGCAGGAACTGCGGGACTGAGCGGGCACTCACCTGCAGCAGCGTCTGCGGGGTCAGCGCGGGAGGGAAAGAAACAGAAATAACTGAAATTATTGAAATTGTTGAAATCACTGAAATTACTGAAATTAGTGAAAATATTGAAATTATTGAAATGATTAAAATTGTTGTCCGGGATAGACAGCAATGCCCGCTCCCAGCCAGACCCCACTGACCAGCAGGCCCCCGCTGACGTCCGGACTCACCCTCTGCTGGATCAGCGCGTGTTTGTGCTCCATCTCTCTCTTCTCCACGGCCGAGTCGATGACCAGCTGGTCCAGCTGAGGGGGTGGAAATGGGACAAATGGGCAAAATCAGGAAAAAAAATCCAGGAGAAATCAGGAAAAATGGCCAGGAGCACCCTGGACATCCCCAACCCGGGGGGACACCAGACCTGACCAGCTCTGACTGGCACCGCGAACCCCAAAGGGGGAAAATGGGAAAAAGTGGCAAAAAAAGAGAAAAAGCCATATTTGGGTGGCACCTATTCATCCCAAATCCATAAAAAGGAGGGAAAGGGGAAAAAAGGGGGAGAAAGGGGAAGAAGGGAAAAAGGGAAAAGGGGAAAAAGGGAAAAAACCATATTTGGGTGGTACCCACTCATCCCAAATCCCAGAAAAGGAGGGGAAAAGGGGAGAAAAAGGGGAAAAAGGGGCAAAAAAAAGGGAAAAAGGAGGCACAAGGCCGTGTTTGGGTGGCACCCACTCATCCAGTACCCCCAGGGCAACGCTCCCAGCATTCCAATGTTCAGATGGATCGGGAAGGGGATGTCCTCCCATCCTTGTCCCTGTCCCTGTCCCTGTCCCCATCCCCTCAGTGTCCCCATCCCCTTGGTAGCCCAATCCCTCACCTCGGTAGCTCCATTCCCCTCGGTAGCCCACTCTCTCACCTCACTAGCCAGTTTTTTCATGTAAGGCTCCAGCTGGTGCAGCAGGCTGTAACCCTGTCCCATCCTCATCCCTGTCCCTGTCCCTGTCCCCTCAGTGTCCCTGTCCCCACTGCTGTCCCCTCACCCCTCGGTAGCCCAATCCCTCCGCTCGGTAGCCCACTCTCTCACCTCACTAGCCAGTTGTTTCATGTATGGCTGCAGCTGCTGCAGCAGGCTGTAGCCCTGTCCCTGTCCCTGTCCCCTCGGTGTCCTGTCCCGTTCGCCTCACCCCTCGGTAGCCCAATCCCTCCCCTCGGTAGCCCCATTCCCCTCAGTAGCCCACTCTCTCACCTCACTAGCCAGTTTTTTCATGTAGGGCTCCAGCTGCTGCAGGAGGCTGTAGCCCTGCTGGAAGAACGTGTGCTGGGCGTGCATGAACGACAGCATCTGCAGGGGACACAGCGGGTCGGGGAACCCCAAAAACAGCCCCGTTAAAAAAAAAAAAAATCATTGGATCTTCCCCAAAACGAGGGATTTTCTACCTGGTTATGGAGAATGAATTAATTCATTCATTAATTATCCCCTATTAAAAAACCCTCCATCGGATTCTTCCCCAAAACAAGGGATTTTCTGCCTAGTTAGGGCAAATCCTGGTGCAAATTAATTAGTTAATTAATTTATTTATCCTCCATTAAAAAAGTCTGACTGTTTTTTCCCTTTACCAAAACAAAGGATTTTCTGCCTGATTATGGAGAATTCTGGTGAAAATTAATTAACTTATTTATTTATCCCCCATTAATAAAAACTGTCTGACTCTTCCCCAAAACAAGGGATTTTCTACCTGACTACGGAGAATTCTGGGGTGAATTAATTTTTCAGGATTTTTTTTTTGATTTTTCAGGATTTTCAGGATCCCCCCAGATTTTTCTGGATTTTTTTGGGACACCCCCCCCCATTGGATTTTTCAGGAATTTCAGGATTTTCCGGATTTATAATTTTCTTGGCATCCCGATGGCTCTCACCGCATCCAGGATCTCGAATTTCTTCTTGGCCTGCAGGACATTGATCTGGGGGGGAAACAGAGGCAAAATCAGGCTCCCAAATCAAAAAAAATCGGAAAAACTGGAAAAATCAAGCTTCTAAACCCGAAAAATCAGAAAAATCGGGCTCCTAAACTCGAAAAGTCAGAAAAATCGGCACCTTTTATAACGGGGTTTTAGTAACGCCAAGGCCGGGGGTCAATCTCCCCAGATCCAGACTCGTGAATCAAAAAACCCCAAAACCGTGTGTTTTCCCCCCATTTTTGGGGCTCCCCCGCCCACCTGCAGCACGTAGGGTTTTAATATAGGGTTTTAATATAAGGTTTTAATACAGGGTTTTAATACAGGGTTTTAATACAGGGTTTTAACAATGCCCAACCCGGGGCTCAATCCCAATGCAGGATTCCCTCCAGAACCTGACTCACGGCTCAAAAAACCCCAAAACCGCGTGTTTTTCCCCCATTTTGGGGTTCCCCCGCCCACCTGCAGCATATATCAATGATGGTGGATTTGCCCATTTTTTGGGATCAAATCCCACCCCGAGGCGCCCCCCACCTTCCTGTAGCACATTTTAAAACGGGGTTTTAAGGCCGGGGGTCAATCCCAGTGCAGGATTCCCTCCAGAACCAGACTCATGAATCAAAAAACCCCAAAATCACGGGGATTTTCCCCATTTTTGGGGCTGAAATCCTACCCTGAGGCGCCCTCCACCCACCTGTAGCACATTTTATAACGGGATTTTAGCAACGCCCAACCCGGGGCTCGATCCCAGTACGAGATTCCCTCCAGAACTGGACTCACGGCTCAAAAAACCCCAAAACCGCGTGTTTTTCCCCAATTTCTCCATTCCCCCGCCCACCTGCAGCACGTAGGGTTTTAATACAGGGTTTTAATGTAGGGTTTTAATACAGGGTTTTAATAACGCCAAGGCCGCTGGTCAATCCCAGTGCAGGATTCTCCCCTGATCCAGACCCACGACTCAAAAAACCCCAAAACCACGTGTTTTTCCCCCATTTCTCCATTTCCCCTCCCACCTGCAGCACGTAGGGTTTAAATATAGGGTTTTAATGTAGGGTTTTAATAACGTGCACACATCCCGGGGGTCAATCCCAATGCGGAACTCCCCCCATATCCAGACTCGCGGCTCAAAAAACCCCAAAACCGTGTGTTTCCCCATTTCTCCATTCCCCTCCCACCTGCAGCACGTAGGGTTTTAATATAGGGTTTTAATATAAGGTTTTAATATAGTGTTTTAATAATGTGCACTCATCCGGGGGTCAATCCCAATGCGGATTCCCTCCAGATCCAGACTCGCGGATCAAAAAACCCCAAAATCACGGGGATTTTCCCCATTTTTTGGGGGGTCACTCCACCCTGAGTCCCCCCGAGTGCCCACCGCAGATTTGAACCATTTTTTGGGATGAAATTCCACCCCGAGGTGCCCCCAACATCAGCAGGTTGTAGGGTTTTAACAACATCCAGCCCAGGGGTGATCCAATGGGAAGACCCCCCCAGATCCCGACTCACGGCTCAAAAAACCCCAAAACCGCGTGTTTTTCCCCCATTTTGGGGTTCCCCCTCCCACCTGCAGCACGTAGTCCAGGGCCAGGTGTCGGAAGCACTTTCGGGTGATGCTGAGCGTCCCCGCCGCCTCCTCCACCTCGTGCGCTTTGTGGCGCGGCGCCTGCGCGTTCTTCACCAGCGACAGCTCCATGTCCTCCCGCACCTTGTCCAGCTGCTTCTTGGTCTCCTTGAACTTACGGACATCGCTGCCGCCCCAAAACGGGGGGGAAAAAGGGGGATTCGGGTCAGTAGGGGATGGGGATTGGGGATGGGTGGAGATGGGAGGTGTAGGGGATGGGGAGGCGGGATGGGGTCAGAGGGGATGGGGATGGGGATTTGGGTCAGAGGGATGGGGAATGGGGATTGGGGTCAGAGGGATGGGATTGGGGATTTGGGTCAGAGGATGTGATGGGGATGGGGGATTTGGGGTGAGATGGGATGGGGGATGGGGGGATTTGGGGAGAGGGATGGGTGGGGGATTTGGGGTCAGAGGGGATGGGGATGGGGATTTGGGGTCAGAGGGGATGGGGAATGGGGGATGGGTCAGAGGGATGGGGATGGGGATTTGGGTCAGAAGGGATGGGGATGGGGGATGGGTCAGAGGGGAGGGGATTGAGTGAGAGGGTCAGCAGGGTGAGGGGAAATGGGAGAATTTAGTGAGAGAGGTCATAGGGGTGAGAGGAAATGGGGAATGGGGGAATTTAGTGATGGGGTCATAGGGGTAAGAGGGAATGGGGAATGGGGGATTTGGGTAAGGGATGGGAATGGGGATTGAGTTGAGAGGGGTCAGGGGAAATGGGAATGGAAAATGGGTTAGAGGATGGGATGGATTTGGGGTCAGAGGGTCAGGGAAATGGGGAAATTTAGTGAGAGGGGTCATAGGGTGAGGGGATGGAATGGGGAAGAAATGGGTAAGAGGGGGGAATGGGGGATTTGGGAAGGGATGGGGAATGGGGAATTAGTGATGGGGCTCATGAAGTGGTGAGGGATGGAAATGGGGAAATTGGTGAGGGTCAGGGATGGGGGGGGAGTAAACGGGTTGAGGGAATGGGGATTGGGGAATCATATGGGTCAGGGGAAATGGGACTGCGAGAATGGGGTTATAGTGATGGGGTCATCAGGCAGGGGAAATGGGGAAATAGTGAGGAGGGTCATAGGGGTGAGAGGGAATGGGAATGGGGAGAAATCGGGGTGAGGGATGGAATGGAATGGGAAATTTAAGTGATAGGGTCAGAAGGTCAGGGGATGGGAATGGGGTGAAATTGGGGTCAGCAGGGGTGAGAGGAAACGGGAAATGGGAAAATTCAGTCCCAGGGGTCCCGCGGGTCAGGGGAAACAGGAAAATCCTGCCCCAGGAGGAGCCAAAATGACACCAAATAACACCAAATAGCACCCAATTCCCCCAAATTTCCCCATCCCTGGCCGAGACGCCCCCTCCCAAACCCCGTTCCCGTGGAATGACGCGCGCTTATGGCAAGGCTCCTGACCTACATCGGGAGCACTTGGAGCCCGCGGGAATGGGAACGGGAAAATGGGAATGGGAAAATGGGAAAATGGGAATGGGAATGGGAAGGAATGGAATGGGAAGGGAAATGGAATGGGACAAGAACATGGAAAATGGGACGGGAAGGGAATGGAAAGGGAATGGGAAGGGAATGGGATGGAACGGGAATGGAATGGGAAATGGGAGGGAAGATGGAATGGAAGGGAAATGGAAGGAAGGGACGGAAGGAATGGAGAATGGGAAGGAATGGAACGGAATGGGAATGGGAGGGAATGGGGAAGGGAATGAAGGGAACGGGAACTGGAAGGGAAGGGAATGGGAAATGACGGGAAGGGAATGGGAACGGAATGGGAAACGGAATGGAATCGGGAATGGGAATGGGACGGGAATGGGAACAATGGGATATGGGAATGGGAATGGAATAAATGGGAACGGGAATGGGAAGGAATGGGAAGGGAACAAGATGGGAAGGAATGGGAATGGGAAAGAATGGGAACGGAATGGGAATGGGAATGGGAATGGAAGGGTACGGAATGGAGGGAAGGGAAGGAAGAACAGGAATGGGAAGGGAATGGGAATGGGACGGGAATGGAAGGGAATGGAAGAACGGAGAATGGAATGAAAATGGGAATGGGAACAGGATGGGAACGGAATGAATGGATGAATGGGAATGGGAATGGGAGCAGGAGCTCAGGAAGGACCCACGGCAGAGGCAAACACTCACTCTTTGACAAAATTGTGCAGCTGCTGCCGGACCGACCTCTGGGCCTGATCAAACAGGATCTGGGGAAAAAAGGGAAATATCGATGGATTTGTAACAAACCTTGAGAAAATTCAAAACTCAAAAAACCCCCTAATCCCATCCCAAATCTCATCCCCAATCCCACCCCAAACCCCTTCCCCTGAGGGATGAGGAGGAATCGGGCGGTGCCCACCATGTGGTAATTGATCATTTCCTGCAGGCTGTCCCCAAATTTGTCCAGGCACTCCTGCAAAGCAAACATTTAAAAAAATAACAATATAAACAAACAACAACAAAACAAACAAAACAGAAAAACAAATAACCAAAAAACCCTCCTCAACCCCTCCCAAAAAAACCCCTAAAAACCAAAACCAGAACAAAAACAACCCCAAAAACAAAGCCAAAAAAAACCAAAAAAACCACAAACAAAAAAAACCCCAGCCCAAATAAAGAAATAAATGAATGAAAAGGTGAAGAGAGCTGCCCGATAAAAATCCCAAATTCAGTGGGGACTCGAGCAGTGCAAGGGGCGGGGAATTGGGATCCGTTCCCCTCATGGGATTGAGCAGCCCCCAGGAATTCGAGCAGCCCCAGCCCTGGATCTCCCCAGCCCCACAGATCCCCGTGCCCCATAGATCCCCTGTGCCCACAGATCCCCCTGTGCCCCATAGATCCCCCCGTACCCCATCGCCCCTGTGCCCCACAGATCCCTGTGCCCATCAGATCCCCTGCCCCAACAGATCCCCTGTGCCCACTAGATCCCCCTGTGCCACAGATCCCCTGTGCCCCACAGATCCCCCCGTGCCCATGATCCCCAGCCCCACACTCACCGAGACCATCTGTCCCACGCACCCGGGACAGTCAACAGACGCCGAGACGCCCCCATGGAGTCCAGCCCCACAGATCTCCCAACCCCACAGATCCCCGTGCCCACACAGATCGCAGCCCCACACCTCACCGAGACCATGCTGTCCCCCCGGCACTGCTGGGACAGGTCCGGACGCCGCTCACTGAAGTGTTTGTTGGTGGTGATGTACGCCTTTCCCGCCTCGATCATCCCCGCGCACAGCTTCACCAGCTGGGGGGACACAGGGGACATTGGGGACAATTGGGGACATTGGGGGCATTGGGGGCATTGGGGACATTGGGGACATTGGGGACATGGGGAATTGGGGACATTGGGGACATGGGGACATTGGGGGCATGGGGCATTGGGACAACCTTGGGACATGGGGACATTGGGGACATTGGGGACACTGAGATCAATGGGGACATTGGGGACATTGGGACATTGGGAACATTGGGGATTGGGGACAGACAGTGGGTGCCAGGGTGACATGTAGGCCTTCTGCCTCGATCATCCGCTGCAGCTTCACCAGGCTGGGGACACAGGGGACATTGGGGACAATTGGGGACATTGGGGACATTGGGGGCATTGGGGACAGACAGGGGTGACACAGGGTGACATGTAGGCCTTGCCTGCCTCGATCATCCCGCTGCACAGCTTCACCAGCTGGGGACACACAGGGGACATTGGGGACATGGGGACATTGGGGATAATGGGGTCACACAGGGACAGCTTGGGGTCACACTGGGGTCAAACTGGGACAGCACTGGGGACAGCCCTGGGGTCAGTGCCGAGGGACACGGGGTCAGCTCAGGGTCACACGGGGTCACACCGAGGTCACACAGGGTCAGCCCTGAGGTCACACTGGGGTCACACGGGGTCATCTCAGGGTCAGTGCCATGGTCACACCGGGGTCATACGGGGTTAGTTCAGGTCAGCTCAGGGTCACACCAAGGTCACACCGAGGTCACATGGGGTCACACCGGGGTCAGCTCGGGGTCACGGGGTCACATGGGGTCACACGGGGATGGCCCCAGGGTCACACCGGGGTCAGCTCAGGGTCACACTGGGGTCACTAAGGTCACATGGGGTCACATGGGAATGGTGCCAGGGTCACAGCAGGGTCACACCAGGGTCAGCTCAGGTCCAGCAGGTGCACAGTCCAGGGTCAGCTCATGGGTCCAATGGGATGCGCCCAGGGTCACACTGAGGTCACCGGGGTCACACCAGACCCCCCTGACCCCAAAGCTGTCCCCCCTCCCCCTCACCTTGTCCAGTTTGGCCTCCACCTCCACCACATCGGTCTCCACCTCATCGATGGTGGCCCTGCAGCGCAACGGACACCAGAACGTTAATTGGGAACTGGAACCGCTAATTAGCAGCGAGAGATCATTGATTGGCAGCAAGAGATCATTGATTGGCAGAGAGGGATCATTAAATGGCAATCAGGAATCATTAATTATCAATAAGGAATCATTAATCGATGGCTCATGGTGGCTGGGGCATCCAGTAGGGTTGAGGGGCTTTGTTTTGTTAATTAACGTCAAAACTTTCCTTTGTTAATTAACAGCAGCGCTAATTGACTCAGAGATCACCATTGCTGCACCACAAACCACGGCACCACCAAACCCCGTTCCCAGTTCCCAAATCCCAGCACCCCCAAACCCCAATTCCGGGCTGGGAAGTTGCACCCAGCAAAGTCATTGCAAGGCCTAATTTTGTTAATTAACACCAAAACTTTCCTTTGTTAATTATCAGCGGTTCTAATTGAGACGGGGATCACCATCGCTGCGCCACAAATTCCAGCATGGCCAAACCCTGTTCCCCAAACCTGTGGTCCATCTGTCCATTCTGTCCATCCATGTCCATCCTTGTTCCATCTCTCCAGTACCTCGTGCTCCATCTCACCTGTCCATTCTGTCCATCCATTTCCATCCATCCCTGTCCATCCCTGTGTCCATCTGTCCATCCGTCCCTCCCAAATACTCTGTGACCCCATCCATCCCATCCCATCCCATCCTCATCCATCCATCCCATCCCATCCATCCCATCCCATCCCATCCCACCTCCCATCCAATCCCATCCCCATCCCATCCCATTGATCCATCCATCCATTGATCCCATCCCATCTCCATCCCATCCATCACCATCCCATCCATCCCATCCCATCCATCCCATCCCATCCCATCCCATCCCATCCCATACCCATCCCATCCCATTGATCCCATCCATCCATCCCATCCCATCCACCTTGATCCCATCATCCATCATCCCATCCCATCCCATCCATCCCATCCCTCCCATCCCATCCCATCCCATCATCCGTCCTCCCAGCTGCCGGAACCCGACTTTGCCAAGAACCGCATTTATAATTATAATACATCATCATTAAATCATGCATCACATCATACATCATTATCATTCTCATTATTATCAAGCATTATCATTGATTTCCCGTATTACAATTTTTTATCATTACTCGCGATCATAATTTTGGAATTTGGGGAATTTCGATCCCCGTTCCCATTCCTTTGTCTCCGTTCCTGGAGGTGAAACGAGGTGAGAGCCGCTCCGGGGATTTTTAGGTCGATATTCAGATTTTGAGACCGTTTTGAATAATTTATTCACTTCCCTTAAATCTTGGATTTTTAGGTCCCTGATCAGATTTTCGAAACTGATTTTGAATCATTTCTTCACCTTCCCAAATCTCTGATTTTTAGGGGTCCCTGCTCAGATTTTTGAGGCAATTTTGAATCATTTCTTCCCCTCCCTAAATCTCACATTTTTAGGTGTCCCTGCTCAGATTTTGGGCTAGTTGAACAATTCTTCACCTCCGAATGCACATTTTTAGATCCCTGCTCAGATTTTTGAGGTGATTTTGAACCATTTTTCTCAGATTTTTAGAGGTCACCATTCAGATTTTTGAGGCGGATTTGAACCATTTTTTCCCCTCCCCAAATCTCACATTTTTAGATCCCTGCTCAGATTTTTGGGGCTGTTTTGAACAATTTCTTCACCTCCCCAAATCTCACATATTTTTAGGTCCCGGCTCAGATTTTTGGGGTATTTTTGAACCATTTCCCCCCACGCCCCCGGGTGCCCGCGATTCCCCCTCCTCCGCATCCCTGGTGACGGTTTCCATGGCAACGGCTCCGTGGTGACGGTTTCCATGGCAACCGGATCCTGCCTGGGGAATTAGGATTTCCCACTCAGCATTTTTAGGATTTCCAGCCCAGAAATTTCAGGATTTCCAGCCCAAATTTTAGGATTTTCCAGCTCAGCACTCCAAGATTTCCCACCCAGTATTTAGGGTTTTCCCACCCAACATTTCAGGATTTTCTCACCCAAACTCCATGATTTCCCAGCCTGGAACGTCACCATTTTCCCGCCCCACATTTTAGGATTTTCCCCGAGTCCCATTCCCGGTCCCAAACCCCATTCCAATTGCCTCATCCGTCCCATTCCACCCAATCCCATTCCTGCATCCATCCTATCTTCACGATCAAAGTCCCACCATTCCTGATCCCCCATTCCCGATCTCAATCCCCATTCCCAGATCCCCCAAACCCCATTCCTGATCCCCAATCCTGTTCCCAATCCCCCATTCCCGATCCCCAATCCCGATCCCAAACCCTATTCCCGTTCCCATTCCCGATCCCAATCCCATCCCAATCCCATTCCCAATCCCATTCCTGATCCCGTTCTTGATCCCAAACCCCATTCCCAATCCCAATCCCGATCCTGTTCCCGTTCCTGGCAATCAATTAGCCCCAATTCACCCATCCCTATCCCTTTCCTATCTTCCCTGTCGATTCCCCATTCCCGATCCCCAATCCCATTCCCAATCCCATTCCCGTTCCTGATCCTGGCAGATCAAAGCCCCAATCCCATTCCCATATTCCCATTCCCGATCCCAATCCCAATCCCATTCCCATTCCCATATTCCCATTCCCAATCCCATTCCCATTCACCCAATCCATCTTACCATTGCCCGTCCTGGCAGCATCAAAGCCCCATCCAAATCCGTTCCCATTCCCATTCCTAGTCCCAATTCCCATTCCAATCCCTGTTCCTTTCCAGCCCGCCCCGTCATCCCTGGCCCCCCGAACAGGTCCTTTCCAGCTATTAAAGCTCTGCGGGGAGCGCTTCCACTGACAGGACCGCCCGTCGGGGCTCTCACAGATCCCAAACCCCAAACCCGAGCTCTGAGCACACTGTCTCCTTCTTTTCTCTCTTTTTTCTCTTTTTTCCTTTTTTCTCTTTTTCTTTCTCTCTTTTCTCCTTTCTCATCTTTCTTTCTTCCTCTCTTTTTCTTTTTCTCTTTTTGAGAAATCCCGACTCGACTAATCCCGATTAGAACGATCCTGTCAGCACAAATCCCTGGTCTGAGAAATCCTGATTTGACAAACTCTGGTTTTACAGAATCCTGATTTGAGAAAGCCTGATTGGGAAATCCTGATTCACTTGAGATCTAACAAACCCGATCTGATTTTCAATTATTAACAACCATATACAAACTCTGATTTAAATTTACAAATCCTTACAAACGTTAACCCGACTTTTCAACCGATTAAATCCGCCGATTTTACAAAACCCTGATATCCAAAATTTTACAAAACCCCGACTTTAACCCACAACCCCGTTCAATCCTGAACCCGAACTACAAACCCGATTTTACAAAACCCGATCTGACAATTCCCAGAATAATTCCCTTCCTTTCCCTCCCCTCTCAGGCAGGAATCCCCACAGGTCTGCGAGATCGATGTGTTCAATCCCGAGCTCTCCCTCCCCGACAGCCAAGCCCGTGTTCCAGTCCATAATAACGAAATGTTTAATTGGACTCGTAAGATGAGGAGGTGGTTTTTTTTGGGAGGAATCCAAGGCTGGAGCTGTGAGAGGGGTTTTGTTCTCCGGGACGGGGCCGGAATGCGGAGGAACCTGGAACCGAGCCCGAGAGCAAACGAAATAAATAAATAAAGGAACGAGAGAAATAATAAAGGATTCAATAAAGAAAGGAATTAAATAAATAAAGGGAATAAATAAATAAAGGAGTGAAAGAAATAAAAGGGGGATTGAATGAATTGCTGGAATTAAGATAAATAAAGGAATGAAATGGATAAAATAAGGAATGAATAGAAATAAAGACGTCGAA
>VKON01004119.1:0-13364 GCA_009741485.1 Malurus cyaneus samueli
GGGAGAAGCAGGGGGAAGGGATGGAGAGAGGAAGGAGAGAGGAGGAGGGAGAGGG
Source organism: Malurus cyaneus samueli (assembly GCA_009741485.1). Taxonomy (NCBI): domain Eukaryota; kingdom Metazoa; phylum Chordata; class Aves; order Passeriformes; family Maluridae; genus Malurus; species Malurus cyaneus. The sequence goes on from VKON01004119.1 coordinate 56, forward strand.
GAAAGCAGGACGAAAGGATGTTCCAAATCCTGAAAACCTTCGGGAAACACCTCACCCCGTCCCAATTCCTCTCAGGTGGTTCACTCGAGATTGTTGGGATTGGAGGCCCGGAATGGGATGAGGGCTGAATGCCCTGGAACTGCATTTATCCTAAGGGTCCCTTCCAGCTCAGGATATTCCTTAATTCCCTGAAAACTTTCGGACACACCTCACCCCGATCCCAATTCCCGCTCCGATTCCCATCACGGCTGATTCCTACCGAATCTTGGGTATGGATCCCCGGGAGGGGATGAGGGAGATGCAGCAGCGCAGCAGCGGGGAGCCCTGGCCCATTCCCATCCTTTTCCAGAGCCCGTCCTCCCGCTGGAATTTTCCAGGTGGAGCGGAGCAGCTCAGCTTTTCTTCCGTCCTCAGGCCAGCTTGCTGACGTCCCCAGGAGCGGATTCAGGGAAACAGAGCGAACGGAAGGAGCTGAGGAGCAGATCTGGGGAAGCTGGGTGAAGGTGATACGGGGAAGCTGTAGGCGCTCCAGGGTGCGTGGCTGCCCTGGATGTTGCCGGGATTGGGATTCGCTGGAGCTGGCAGCTCCGCTTCTCCCGGAATGAACTGCTCCGTTGCAGCGGGATTTCACTGGAGAAATTCCTGCAGTTCCAGGATTTCAGGGATTTTTCGGAATCTGGAGAATCCCTGGCAATTTCATATTTCCGGGCTTTGAGAAATCCCAGTTGCTGGAAACGCCAGAATTTTATCCCGAATCCCATGATTTTCAGGCAGCCCGAGTAAGCTGCTGGAGAAACCCCGAACAATTCCTGGAATTCCAGGGATACCCAGCTGCTGGAGAACCCAAAAGATTCCCAGAATCTCATGGATTTTCAGGAGTACCACTCGCTGAGAACCCTCGAATTCCGGTTCCAGACTTCAGGGATGTACCCAGCAGATGGAGACACCCGCAATTCCAGGAATTTCCCAGAATTTGGAGAACCCTAATATTCAGGAATTCCTGGACTTTCCAGAGTCAGCAGCTGAAACCCCAGAAATTCCAAATTCCTGGATTTTCAGGAGTCCCAGCATGCGGATGAGAACCCGGCAATCCAGGGATTCCCAGACTTTCTAGACTTCCAGAGAAAATCCCGCATTCCCGGACTTCAGGGTCCTAATAGCCAGAGGAAGAAAAAACTCCCCAATTCAGGGATTCCATATCTTTCAGAATTCAGCAGCTGGAGAAGACCCCAGCCAATTCCCGGATTCTCAGACTCGGTAATCCCAGTGCTGGAAATTCAGGACAAAGAAGAGAACAGCGCTCTCCGGGCTTGGGATCCTAATTTTAAAAAATTGCCAATCAAATTGAAAATGAAATATTGGAATCAAAGACGAGAAGAAACCCATTAAAAATAAAAAATAAAATAAATAAAATAAAATAAAAACGGAGGGGGCAGAACGGCTCTTCCCGATCGGGACAAATTCCCGAATTCCGCGCTGAGAAAATTTGAAACTAAAAACTTTTGGCCAGCAGAAGAGCCAAAAGAGTTTGGAGTTGTGTCCTTTTTTAATGTTTTTAAGAGCCAGCAAGAGGGGTCCAGAACCCTTCCTCGACCCTTCCAGACTCTGAGGGTAAACCCCACGTCCGGGGCGAGTTGGGAACCGCCCTTGTTATCTGCTTATCTCGTCCACCTTTATTCCCTCTCTCCTCCTCCTCTCAGCCCGCAACTCTCGATTTCATCACTTCCCCTCAATTTCAGGTCCATCGCTGCGATGGATTTGGATAATCCGGCCCAAATTAACAAAGATTCGGTAAATCAGCCCCGGGCCGCTGCCGCGCTCGTTTTTAAACCGGCCTAATGAGGAGAGCCCGATTTCTGACATCGCTATTAGCACGGGCTAATTAGGCAGCTGCGAGGACACAAGGCGGCAAAACACGGAACAGATCTTCTGTCCATCCCCTTTTCCGGATTTTTCCGTTTTCCGAAATTTCCGGGAGAAGATGTCTTCTCATTCCCTTTTCCCTAGATTATTCTGCCATCGCCTTTCGCTTTCCCTTAGTTTCCCGTTTTCTGCCAGATGTTTCGGATCCTTTCCTATTCTGCATCGCCTTTCCAGGTTTTCCCGTATTTTCCCGCGGCGAATACTCTCTCATCCCCTTTTCCCAGGTTTTCCCGGGTTTCCCCAGAGCAGATGTGCTCTCTCCCTTCCGGTTTTCATTCCCCCCTTTTCCCAGGTTTTCCCGGGTTTTCCTCCATCTTTTCCAGTTTTTTCGCCATCCCTGTTCCGTCTTTCCCGGAGCAGATGTGCTCTCAGTCCCGGGATTTCCGCAGGTCCTCCTTTCTTTTCCAGCGCCTTTAGCCCAGTTTTTCATTCGGAGAAGATCCCATTCCTCTTTCCAGTTCTCGATCCTTCCTGCTTTCCCATTTCCCACCCCTTTTCCCAGTATTCCGGCGGAAATGCTACTCATCCTTTCCTATAGTTTTCCCGATCTGTTCCAGGTTTCCCGGTTTCGGCGAGCACTCTCGCCTATTTCAATCTACGGATGGCCTCTCTTCCTATCCCAGGTTTCACCATCCCCTTTTCCAGGTTTTTACAGATCCGGATCCAATCGCCTTTTCCGACTCCCATTTTCCGAGCAAGCCACTTTTTTCCCAAGTCTTCAGTCACTCTTCCGTTTACACATTTTCACCCTTTTCCCACAGTTATTCCCGTTTATCGATCGAGCGGACGCTTGTCTCAGCCCCGATTTCCAATTTTCAGGAGCAAAGTCTCGCCATCCATTTTCCTGTTTTCCGACCTCTGTTGACCTCTTGCCCTTTTTCCGTCCATCCCCCTTTCCCACGTTTTCCGCGGAGCTACGACGTTCAGCCATCCCTTTTCCCAGTTTTTCTGGAGCGGACGATCTTCTCATCCTTTCCAGGTGTTTCCCTCCATTCGGCTTCGTTCCACCCTCCGTTTTCCTCCACCCCCTCCTTTTTCTTCTGCCGTCCTCTTCCCGTTTTCGACCTCCCCATCCTCCTTTCCCGGTTTTCCCCATACCCTGTTCCCGGGTTTCCTCCATCCCCTTTTCCAGTTTTTTACTGCCATTGCCCCTTTCCCGTGTTTCCCCCTCCTCCATCCCCTTTTCCCTGGTTTTCCCAGGTTTTCCTGCCATCCCTTTTCCCAGTTTTCCAGCGCCTCCGCCTCGCTGCCCGAAGCCCTACCGCGTGTGTCGTTTCCTTACCCCCGGGCCGCTCCCTTGTCTCTGCCGGCTTCAGATGGACCAACCAGCCAACCCTCCCGCACCTCTGAGCTCAGGACACGCTGGGAAATACACGATGGAGCACCGGGATCGACGCTGAGCACAAATCCCAGAATTTGGGGAAGGAGTAGAATCCACCCGCCCACTCCCGCCGTCCACGGCTCCAGCTGGCTCGACGCAACTTCAGTGGATGGGGAATCCGCGGGTTTTTGGGAATTTGTGGCGGCTCGGTGGGGTTTAGGGGAGCCCGGGTTAAATGTTCTCCCAAAGTGGTCCCGAAAGGATTCGTGGGCAATGCCCGGGGGCTTCCGAGGAGGCGGGAATCGGGAGCTGCTTAATTAATGAACCTGGGGCTGCGTTAATGAACCGCCCAGACTCTTGGCTGGTGAGGGGTGGGTGACGGAGCCTCTCCCTCCAGGTTTCTCGCCTCCAGGATCCCTGCTCCCCACTCCCAACGCATCCCACTCCCGCACCTCAGACGGTCATCCAGAGAGGTCATCCCAGAGGATCGATTCCCTCCCGACTGGCCTTCATCCGAGGATACCACTCCACCAGAACTGCCCCTTCCCATATCCCAGAGGGATTCCCTGACATTCTCGAACTGACCTCTCCTAATCACGATCCGATTCCAGAACTACGCTCCTATCCCAAGTATCCCCAGAGGGATATCCACCCCACTGCATATCAGAATGCCCTCTTAAATCCCAGAGGTCCATCCTCACTCCCCGATCCCGACTGCCTTCCTCATCCCAGAGGAATCATCCCCACCTGTCCACATATCGAATTTGCTATCCCTACTCCAGATCGCATCCCAACCACTGGGTCCCATCCGGGACTCCCAGGACACCCTCCTGAACCAGAAGGCCCTTCCGCGTCAGAGGGTCTTCACTCCCGAGACAAATCCCCATATCCGGCTCATCCCACCGCTGACATCATCTGACTCCCCTTCCTTGCATTCCGAGGATTGATCATCCTTATTCTAATATTCGGAACTCCTCCTTCCTGCATCACCCCACTCATGACATTCTGAAACTGCCCCTTCCTGCATCCAAGGATCTTTCACCCTACATTTCTGGAATTCTGAATTGCCCTACATTCTATGGACTGCCCTCTCCTGCATCCCAGAGGGATCACCCTACTCCTGACACTCTGGAACTGCCCCTTCCCATGTCCCAGAGGGATCATTCCATTTCTGATATCTCAGAACAGATTGCCTTCTGTCTCATTTCCCAGAGGATCTCTCCCTTCCCAACATCCTGGAACTGCCCCTTCTCTCATCCCAGAGGCGATCATTCCCGTCCAACATCCTGAACTCCCTTCTCTCATCCCAGAGGATCATCTTCCCTCTGAATCCTCTATCCAAGGAAACATCATCCGGGAACTGCTCTCTTCCGCATCCCAGAGTCTCTTTTTTTTTTGGGGATGTTTCGCCTGGGAAACTTCACGAGTCCCAAAATTCCCTATTTTGCGTTTATTATGAAACTCCTCCGGTCCCGCCAGTCGCCTCTCTCTCGCGCTCCCGCACATTCCCGCTTTTCCCTTGCTAGCCGGAGTCAGCCTCCATCCCCGCATTCCCGGGTTCGCATCCTTCCATCGCACCCCGTGCCGCGGCCGGAGGCGAGCAAGATTTCCCTGGAGCCCTTCCAGAGGACGCGGGGTTGTTTTCCACGCCAGGATCCCGCCGTTCCCCCGTTTAATGTTTCACCTTCCCTTTACACCCTCGTGCCGGGCTCCAACGCGATCTTCCGCCGATTCCGAGGGAATGGACGCAAGGAGGGGCTGGGCAGCTCTCCCCCCGCTCCTGCACTCTCCAAGATTAATTTTGGGAACATTTGGGAGATTAAAAACGCCCGAGGACATTTCCCGCTGCTTTCCTGCGCAGGAAGGACAGGCGGGCTGGGAACAGGGAATGACTGGGATGAGGGAGAACAAGCGAGAAAGGGCAAATCCAAACCGATCCTCATTCCCCGCGAGTTCGGTTTGTTCTCTGCTCCAAAATCCTGGAGGTTTGGTTGTCTCCAATCCTGGGAGTTTGTATCATTCCAGATCCAGGTTTGGTCATTCACCAAATCCCTGAAGTTGTTCGTCATCCAAATCTGAGGTTTGATTCATTCCCAAATCCACAAGTATTGTTTCATCCCCAGATCCCAAGGGTTTGGTTCATTCCCTGCTCCCAATTCCAAGAGTTTGGTAATTCCCAAATCCTGAAGGTTTGGTTCGTTCTCTGCTCCCGAACCCGAGGGTGCTTTGCGTGGCACCTCCCTCGGGATCCCAACTCCCTTGACAATCCAATCTCCCTGAGATCCCACCTTCCTGGGGATCCTAACTTTCTTGGGGCCGGTCTTCACTGGGGATCCCGACCTCCCTTGGGATTGATCTATTTCCCTGAGATTCCGACCTCCCTTGGGGATCCCATCTCCTTTGAGATCCTATCACACCTATGAAGTCCCATCATCCTCTGAGGAATCCCATCCCTTGGATCCCCCTTCTTGGGATGTGCCTCCTAGGATCTGACCTTCCTTGGGGATCTGACCTTCCTGGGGACCCAACCTCCCTTAGGAATCTAATCTTTCCCTGGAATCCAACTCCCTTGGGACTACATCCCTTGAGATCCACATCCTGGACTCCACCTCCCTCATGGATCCGAACCTCCTCTGGGTCCCCACCTTCCTTGGAAATCCCACCACCCTGGACCCACCTCCCTGATGCTACATTCCCTGGGAATCCACCTTCCTCTAGGATTTGAACGTCACTGGGATTCTGTCCTCCCTATGGGGATCCACCTGCCTGGGGTCGACCTCCCTTGGGATTGACCTTCCTGGAACCCCACCGCCCTTGCGGATCCACCATCTTGGAATCACCTCCCCTGGTGACCCATCCTTCGCTTAGGAATCAATCTTCCACGGATCCAATCTCCCCTGCGGGACCTGACCATTCCTGGATCCAATCCCTTGGGATTCACCTTCCTTAGTTGATCCAACCCTCTTGTCAATTCCCACCTGCCTGGTCAATCCTTGGGAACTACTTCCCTGAGGAACTAACATCCCTTTGGACCACCATCCCTTGGATCGACTTCCTGGGACCCGACATCCCTGGAATCCGATCTCCTTTAGGATCCCACCTCCCTACCCAGCTCCTCTGCCCCACAAAGGCTCCACCCTGCCGGTCGATATTCAGCCACCCAGGAGCCTAAATCAGGATCCTTAGTATCAGGTTCCTATAAATTAATCCTAACCCTCCCGGACAGCTGGAGCCCGCGCAGAACTCCGCGGTCGCCGCCATCTATAACAACACGCCCCTGTATTGAGACACCCCTGAGCAACGAGCCGCCCGGCCTCGCCGGTCTTCCCGCTGCCATTCCTGGCCGTGTCCCAAGGTTTGATCTCTTCCTCCAGCCCGGGGAGGGCGAAGATGCGGACGACACGGAGGTGTTGGAGATTGAGCAGCCACCGCCCTCACGGGCTCGGAAGCGGGGCGGGCTCCCGCCGGGGCTTCCTTCTGCCGACCAGGAGCTCTTTTCTCCACCGGGGGTCCTTCCTGGGCCGGGCAGGTCTTCTCCGCCACGAGTGTTCCTTCCCATTGCGGGATTCCATTTCTCCATTCGGGCAGCGTTTTCTCTGGCCGGGAGCCCCTCCTCTACCTACACCGGCAGGTCTTCCACCATCTGTGACTGCCATTCCCCGGCCAGCGAGGTTCCTCTCCACCTGGCCGGGTTCATTTCTCCAGCCGGAGGCGTTCCTCTCCATCGCGGAGGCTCCCTACTCCATCTGCGCTGTCTCGGCCAAGGCGCCGACCCGGGGATCTCTCTCCCCTGAGCTGGGGTTTCCTTCTCCATCTGGGGGCTCCTTTCGCGGGCGGCACCGCCAGTCTTGAGACCCTCAGCCGCGGGCCGCCCGCACGCCCTCCGCAGACCAGCACCAGCGGGCAGGACGTCCCGTGCGCGCGGAAGGGCCGCAGCTCCCGCGCTCCCGAACGCAGGCGAGACGGGGTCGGCCGGAAGCGCAGGTGAACCCGCGGCCCAGGCAGTTGGACGAGGCCGCCAGGACGGCGCAGCGGAGCCACGGGCTCGGCCGCAGGGGCGGTGGCGCAGCGTACGCCAGCAGCGGGCGCTGCGCTGCAGCGCGAACGGTGACATCGCGGCCCGCGGCGCGCGCGCGCAGCTGGAAGCTGACATGGAAGCCGTGGCGCTCACCAGCTCGGCAAGTCCGTCCTCGTCCCCGAGGGACCGCCCTGCCCGAGCTGTCCCCGCGGGTCGGTACTAGCGAGCAGCAGCGAGCGCAGGGTCCCCGCGTCACGTAGATTTCCCGGGCGCACGCGGCGGACCGTTGGGCCCACGGCGAAGGTATCTCCGCGGCAGCGGCCGAGTGCCGGGCCAGCGGTATCGCGCCGGGGTCCGTAGCGCTCCACCGTGGCAAGCACTCGCGCCCGATGGCGTAGAGGTGCCGTCCAGGTAGCCACCGCGGGCAGCGCTTGGTCCGCGACACCTGGCGGAGGGGACAGATGTCGCTCCAAGGTGTCTGGACCTGAGGCGGTCGTACAGCAGAGCACCGCGGGAGGCGGCTTGGTTGGTCCGCCAGCGCTCCCATCCAGCGCGCCGGTCACGAACAGTAAACTTAACATGCTTCACATGGCGCAGCCCCCCACGCCACTTCGGCCGGGACTGTTGGCTCGGTGGCACCAGCGGTCCGTATCCTCGTCGTAGTGCAGAGGCGGCGCGGTGTGGCGGCTCGGCCAGGGGGGACGTCGCCACCACAGGCGGGACGCCCGCCGTCCTGCCGCAGGAACACTACCCGCTCGCCGGCGTTGAGGCGGCCGTAGAAGTTGTCGGGAGCGCGGCACCTGAGGTACGTGGCTCAATATCACCTGCAGACGGCCGTCGCTCCTGTGGCCGCAGCTGCGCGCCTATTGCCTGAGGCGCCATAGTACCTCAAAGCAGTTCCCCAGGTGCACCTCGGCCGGTGGCGATGGGTCAGGATCCGGAACTGGAGCAGGTGGTGACACTCGGAATGGGTCAGGATCGGGAACCGAGGTGGATGTGGCACCTCAGGCGGCGGGTCAGACCCATCGCTCGGCGCGGTCAGTGGGCACTTGGACGGTGTCAGAACCCGCAGCTGGAGCAGGTGGTGGCACTTGGGACGGGTCAGGATCAGGAACCGAGGCGGGTGGTGGCACTCGGGATGGGTCAGGACCCGCAGCCGGGACCTCAGCGCCCTCCGTGGGCAGCGGGATCTGGGGGCTCCCGGCGACCCCGGGAGAAGGCGGCTCGGAAGGGCTGTCCCTGCCCCTCGCGGGCGGCGGAGCTGCGCTGGAGGTGTCGGGATCGGGAATTTCCAAAGCTGGATTCTGCGTTCCGGAGCTCCGAGGCTCTCCCTGGCCCCGCTCTGCGCCGCTCCGGGACGTTCCCGCAGGATGTAGGCGGGCTGTTCCGCTGGAACACCGCCTCGGACAACGGATGCAACGACAGTAATCGTTAGACTTTAGCCGACGGAGGCCGGGCCCGCGCGGGCTGTCGCTGTCCCTGTCGCTGTCCCTGTCCCTGTCGCGGCGCTCCCGGATGAAGTTCTCCTCCACCTGGATCTTGGCCACCGAGAGAAGGAGTAGGCGGAGTCCGAGCCCGCCGCGCTGGCCCGCAGCAGCAGCCCCAGGCTGGAGGTGACGCTGAGGGTCTGCACTGTCCCCCTGCGGCCCTCGGCCTCCCCGCTCCCGCCTCGGCCGGCCGGCTCCGTGTCCGTGCTCTGGCGCACACCGTCCCCCGCTGTCCGGCAGCGGGCAATCCCCAGCGCGGAGCGGGGCCAGGCGCGTCCTTCTCCTCGGGGCAGCTCTGGATCCGCGCGGCCCGGTGCGTGACAGAGCCCGGCAAAATTCCCGGCAAAATTCCCAGCTCGTTTCCCGGCAAAATTCCCGGCTCACTTCCCAGCTCGCTTCCTGGTTTGCTTCCCGGATCAATTCCCAGCTGGATTCCTGGCTTGCTTCCTGACTCAATTCCCAGTTTACTTCCCAGCTTGTTTCGCAGCTCAGTTCCCGGCTCGCTTCCCACTCATCCACCTCGGTTCCCAATTTGCTCCCTGGATTATTTCCCGATTTGATTCCCAGCCTGCTTCCTGATTTACTTTTCCCAGAATTTGTCTCCGAGCCCATTCCCACTCGCTTCCAGGCTGATTTCCCAGCTCGCTCCCCATCTTTCTCCCGGGATCGCCCCCCAGCTCGATTCCCGCTTTCCTTTCTGGTTTAACTCCCAACTTGCACCCGAGTTTCCTTCTCGCTCACTTTCCCACCTCGCTGTCCCTCCCGGCCGGAACCCAGCGGGGTTTTCCGGGAATCAGCCCGATCCCACCCATCCCTCCTCTCCTGTCCCCTCTCCTGCCCTCTCGAAGAGTTCCGTCCCCCGGAGTTCCTCGTGCCGCCAGCCGGCCCGATTCCCGGCCCCACTTGTCCCCCTCCCCTCTCCCCGGACCCCCCACCTCCTTCCTCGCAGACCCCCCCGCCCATGTTACCATCCCCTTCCTGCTCTTCCCGCTGCTCTCACCGGCGGTTTCCCCCCGGGCTTGGTAGCGGTTCCTGGTAAAACCTGAACGCCAGGGACAGGAAGGAGCAGCGCGGTGGCCGGACAGGGAGCAGCTTCCCGGCAGCTGCATGTCGGAAATGCCCAGGGCCGGGGGCGCCCGCTGGCGCATTTTTTTTCTACGCGGGAAAGCCGAGAGACGATTAATGATTTGCCGGAGAGGCCGGACAGAGCGCGGGCGAAGCCGGAGGGTTGAGGGGACAAGGTTGACCTTTGGAGCAGAGGTCCGGAGAAGTGAGCGAATGTTTGGGATGGGCCGGGCTCCAGGTGAAAAGGTGCAGCCCTGGACGGATTTATGGCCTTGAGAAGAAACCCGGAGAACGCCGGGGAAGAGCCCGGAAGCGCAAACAGGGAAATCTCTCTCTTTGGAAAACGGAAAACGGAAAACCCCGGAAAAGGGGATGGCAGAAGGTCTGTTTCCGTGTTTGCCGCCTCTGGTGGCTCCTCGCAGCTGCCTAATTAGCCCGTGCCTAATTAGAGATGTCAGACATGACTCGGGCTCTCGCTTCCCATTAGGCTCGGTTTAAAACGAGGCGCGGCAGCGGCCCGGGGCTGATTTCACCGAATCTTTTTAATTTGGGCCCGGATTATCCCAAATCCCCGGCACCGCTGGACCTGAAATTGAGGGGAAGATGAAATCCCGAGAGTTGCGGGCTGAGGAGGAGGAGGAGGAGAGAGAGATAAGAGGTGGTAACGAGATAAGAGATAACAAGGGCGGTCCCAAACTCCGCCCCCGGCGTGGGGTCAGCCCTCAGGAGTCTGGGAAGGGTCGAGGAAGGGTCTGGACCCCTCTTCTTGGCTCATTAAAAACATTTAAAAAAGGACACAACTCCCAAACTCTTTTGGCTCTTTTGCAGCCAAAAGTTTTAGTTTCAAATCCTTTCTCAGCGCGGAATTCGGGAATTTTGTCCCGATCGGGAAGAGCCGTTCTGCCCCTCCGTTTTTTATTTTATTTTTATTTTATTTTTATTTTTATTTTTATGGAGTTTCTCGTCCTTTGATTCCCAATCTTTCATTTTCATTTGATTGGAATTTTTTAAATTAGGATCCAAGCCCGGAGAGCGCCGCGTTCCTCTTCCTTTGTCCTGGAATTCTCCAGCAGCTGGGATTCCTGAAAGTCTGAGAATTCCGGGAATTGCTGGGGCTCTCCAGCTGCTGGAATTCCTGAAAGATTGGGAATCCCTGGAATTGGGGAGTTTCTCCGGCTATTAGGACCCCTGAAAGTCCGGGAATTGCCGGGATTTTCTCTGGAAGTCTAGAAAGTCTGGGAATCCCTGGAATTGCCGGGGTTCTCCAGCAGCTGGGACTCCTGAAAATCCAGGAATTCTGGGAATTTCTGGGGTTCTCCAGCTGCTGGACGTCTGGAAAGTCCAGGAATTCCTGGAATTATTAGGGTTCTCCAAATTCTGGGAATTCTGGGAATTGCCGGGGTGTCTCCATCTGCTGGGACTCCTGAAAGTCTGGGAATCCCTGGAATTCCGGGGGTTCTCCAGCAGCTGGTACTCCTGAAAATCCATGAATTCTGGGAATTTTTGGGGTTCTCCAGCAGCTGGGACTCCTGGAATTCCAGGAATTGTCGGGGTTCTCCAGCAGCTACTGGGACTCCTGAAAATCCAGGGATTCTGGGAATTTCTGGCGTTTTCCAGCAACTGGGATTTCTCAAAGTCCGGGAATCCCTGAAATTGCCGGGATTCTCCAGATTCCCGAAAATCCCTGAATCCCTGGAATTGCAGGATTTCTCCAGTGAAATCCCCGCTGCAGCGGGAGCAGTTCATTCCGGGAGAAGCGGAGCTGCAGCTCCAGCAGAATTCCCAATTCCTGGCACATCCAGGGCAGCCGCACGCTCCCGGAGCCGCCTCAGCTTTCCCGTCACTTCACCTTCCCGTTTTTCCCCCAATTCTGCCTCCTCAGCTCCTTCCCTTCCGCTCTGTTTTCCCTGGATCCGCTCCTGGGGAGCGTCAGCAAAGCCTGGCCTGAGGAGCGGAAGAAAAGCTGAGCTGGCTCCGGCTCCACCTGGAAAATTCCAGCGGGAGGACGGGGCTCTGGAAAAGGTCTGGGAATGGGCAGGGATCCCCCGCTGCTGCTGCTGCTGCATCTCCCTCATCCCACTCGCGGGGATCCATCCCAAATTTCGAGTAGGAATCAGCCGTGATGGGAATCGGAGCGGGAATTGGGATGGGGTGAGGTGTTCCCAAAGGTTAACAGGGAATCATGGAATATCCTGAGCGGGAATGGACCCTTAGGGATCAAATCCAGCTCCAAGCATCGCCCTCATCCCATTCCCGGAGCTTCATCCCAAACCTGGAGCGGGACCAGCCTTAGGGTCGTTATCCCAGATTCCAAATCAGCCACTGGAATCGGAGCAGGAATTGGGATGGGGTGAGGTATTCCCAAAGAAACAGGGAATCGTGGAATATCCTGAGCTGGAACCCACGGGATCAAATGCAGTTCCAGGCATTGCCCTCATCCCATTCCCGGAGCTCCATCGCAAACCTGGAGCGGGACCAGCCTTAGGGTCGTTATCCCAGATTCCAAACGGGATGCTGCAATTGGAGCGGGAATTGGGATGGGATGAGGTGTTCCCGAAGGTTTTCAGGGAATTGTGGAATTTCCTGAGCTGGAATGGGCCCTCAGGAATCAAATCCCACCCCCGGTCTTGCGCAGGCATCCCAAAATTCCACATTTACCCGGGGGGTGTGGTCCGAACGCTCCTGGAGCTCTGGCGGTTCCTTGGGAATGTTCCCATTCCATGTTCAGCACCCTCTGGAAAAACCTTTCCCTAAAATCTGATGGAAATTGGACCAAATCCCCAGGGTAGCCCAGTGTTGCACCAAAATCCAGGGAATCCCGGAATTTCCATCCCCACCCTCCAGGAAATCCGCCGGACACGAGGAAAATTCCCGGCGCTTTCCCGGCACCACGTGGGAATGGCCCGATCCCGAGATATTCCAGGAAATATTCCCGCATTTCCTACTCCGGGATGCGGCTCCCGGGGTTTTGCCTCCCTAAAAACCGCAGGAAAACTCCCCCGGCGCGGCCGCGCGAGCCCGGAGCGGGAGGAAAAGGAGGATTCTCCCAAAATTCCTTTCCTCGAGCGGCGCCGGATGGGGATGCGGAGCAGCAAATCCCGGGATTGGCTTCCCGGCTGGAAAAACCGGATTTTCGCTCTTCCCGGGGACTCTGCGCGCGTTCCCGGCGGCGGCAGCACGGTTCGTTAATTAATCACTCATTAACGACCGGTCCCGGCCCGCGCCAGCTGTTCCCTGAATTGCGCTTCCCAAATCCCAAAACAAAGGGATCCTTTGTGCCCCAGGAGCGCGGCTCTTCCCCAAACGCCGCTTTTCCAGCTCCTGGATATTCCAGGAATTGGGATTTGATTCCCTGGATATTCCAGCCGTTGGGATTTCTATCCCTGGATATTCCAGAAATGGGGATTTGCCTCCCTGGATATCCCAGGATTTGGGATTTGCCTCCAGAAGGGTTTGGGATTCTGCTGGAGCTCGGCATTTCCCACTCCTCACCTC
>VKON01004120.1:0-11006 GCA_009741485.1 Malurus cyaneus samueli
AAACAGGCAAATCCCCATTCCCGATATTCCCAACGGGGAAAAATTCCCATTCCCGATATTCCCAAAGGAAAAATCCCCATTCCCAATATTCCCAATAGGAAAATCCCCATTCCCGATATTCCCAACAGGACAAATCCCCATTCCCGATATTCCCAACAGGAAAAACCCCCATTCCCGATATTCCCAACAGGAAAAACCCCCATTCCCGATATTCCCAACAGGAAAAACCCCCATTCCCGATATTCCCAACAGGAAAAACCCCCATTCCCGATATTCCCAACAGGAAAAACCCCCATTCCCGATATTCCCAACAGGAAAAACCCCCATTCCCGATATTCCCAACAGGAAAAACCCCCATTCCCGATATTCCCAACAGGAAAAACCCCCATTCCCGATATTCCCAACAGGAAAAACCCCCATTCCCGATATTCCCAACAGGAAAAATCCCCATTCCCGATATTCCAACAGGCAAATCCCCATTCCCGATATTCCCAACAGGCAAATCCCCATTCCCGATATTCCCAATGGTCAATCCCCGTGTTCCCGATATTTCCCAACAGGAAGAAAACCCCCATTCGCCGATTTCCCAGACGGGCCAACCCATTCCCGATATTCCCAATAGGAAAATCCCCATTCCCGATATTCCAACAGGCAAATCCCCATTCCAGATATTCCCAACGGACAAACCCCCTCGTACCGGTTGGAGAACTGTCCGGGGAGCTGCACCACCTCGGTGATGGCCTCGGGGTTGCGGCGGGCGATGGCGCACAGCTCCAGTTTGGTGTAGCACTCGTCCTGCACGTCCGAGATCATCCTCTGGAAGGTGGAGCAGCGGCGGATGGTCAGGAACACCTTGGACGTCACCCCGTTGGCGATGCACTTCAGGCTCTCCTTCACGAAGGCTTTGCCCTGGGAGTGGAGGGGAATGGGTTGGGTTGGGCTGGCAGATTCCGGGGAATGCTTTGGATTGCGTTGGAATTACAGGGAAATGGCTTGGGTTGGGCTGGAATTACGGGGAAATGGCTTGGGTTGGGCTGGGATTACGGGGAAATGCTTTGGATTGCGTTGGAATTACAGGGAAATGGCTGCTGGGTTTGTGAATGTAATTCTCTCTGGGAAATTGCTTTGGATTGTCGTTGTGTATATTGAATGGAAACGCACTGCAGATACTCCCATGGAAATGTTTGGGTTGTCTTTGTTAAGGAATTTCTCAGGAAATGTCCTTGAATTTGTCATTTGGAATTCCGGGGCCGAACACTTGCCTTTGAACGGCACTCGGATTCGTTGATTTCCAGGGAATATCATCCTTGAACAGTGGCCCAGAAATCCTTCCAGGCTAAATCACTTGAATGGCACCGGAATTCCAGGAAATAGAACAGGAGGGGAAGCTTGGAAGGAAAACGCCTCGGACTGTGCCGGAATTCCAGGGAAACGCCTTTAACAGGACCAGAATTCCAGGGAAATGCCCAGAACCGGATTATTGCAGATTTGTCTCTCCCAGCTGTTGCGATACCCCCAGCCCTGAGCTCCGATTCCCAAAATATTCGGAAAATCTCGAACCTGTAATCGCCAGTTCTGCCCCGCACGGATCGATTTAAAATCGATTTCATGCCAGAGATTTTAATCCTCCTTTTAAACCTCGAGAACCTTTGAGAGCTTTTAAATTTCTCCTCGGGGAGGAGACGCGCAGGGAACGGGGAGCTGTGTGAATTTTGGGAGGAAAAATGGATTTTGGCAGGGTCACAACCCTCCCAAAATGATCCCATTTATTCCAACCCCGGTCTGGCCGCGTTTTCCCAAACACTCGCAGCTCTCCCGGGCCAGTCCCGTGCCAGGTCCGGGTTTATTTTTTTTTTAAGAACTTTTCTATTTTCTCCTGGTAAGGAAATCTCTCTCCCCGCCCCACAGAGCCCTCCTTGCCAAGTCCTCACACGGAGAAACAGCCCCGGAGGATGAGTTCGGAGCCAAAAATCGGGGCTGGGAGGAGCAGCTCAGCGGCAGGAAGGACTGCAGGGAGGGAAGGGTTAATCCTGACCTAAGCGCGGCCCAAATGAAGAGCAGAGAGCTCAGCGCGGGTTTAGCACCCGCACGACTGGTCCGGCGCACCAAAAGGCGGCTCCGATTGATTCTCGGCCGGGTTTTCTGCCTGGCTGGGGGTTTCTCCCGGGACAGTTTTGCCCCTGGCCCGGTTTTCTCCCTGGTCGTGTTTGTCTCTGGTCCGGAGTTTCTCCCTGGTTGGCTTTTCTCCCTGGCCCGGGGTTTTCACCCTGGACAAGTTTGTCCCTGGCCGGGTTTTCTCCCTGGCCAGGTTTTCTCCCTGTCCCGGGTTTGCCCCTGTCCCGGGATTTCTCCCTGGTTGGGGTTTTTCTCTGGTTTGGGTTTTTCTCTGGCCGGGTTTTCTCCCCGGTCGGATTTTCCCCTGTCCCGCGTTTTCTTCCTGGCTACGTTTGTCCCTGGTCAGGTTTTTTCCCTGTCCCGGGTTTCTCCCTGGCCCGGGTTTGGCCCTATCCCGGTTTTTCTCCCTGTCCCACATTTTCCTCTGTCCCGGTTTCTCTCCGGCCGGGTTTGTCCCTGTCCCTTGTTTTCTCCCTGTCCCGGATTTCCCCCTGACCCGCATTTCCCTTATCCCGGGTTTCTCCCTGACCCGCACTTTCCCCTGTCGCGTGTTTTTCCCTGAGCCGCATTTCCCCTGTCCCACGTTTCTCCCAGCCGAATTTCCCCCTGTCCCGGATTTCTCCCCGGCCGGACGTTTTCCCCTGTCCCTCATTTTCCCCTGTCCCGCATTTCCCCTATCCCGCATTTCCCCTATCCGGACTTTTCTCCCGTCCCCATTCCCCCGATCCCTCTCCCCGGGCCGTACCTGCGTGTCGAACTTGGCTGCGCTGTACAGGAAGGATTTGCAGATCTCGTACATCCCGTCCGTGTCGCACGTGGAGTTCTCCAGGCAGGCGAAGGCTCCGCAGCCCACCTGGAGCGCGCTGTTGAGGCAGCGAACCACCTCGGCTGCGGGAAAGAGGCACGGAACGGTCAGCGGGGGCTGCAAATCCCSTTCCGAGCCAAAAACACCCGCTGTGATTACGCATGAATCATCGTAACAGTCGCATTTGATTATATCTTTGATCTATGTAATAGGATCGAGCTTCTGGCCATATTATCTGGTACCTCGTGAGGGGGACTAGGGTCGCGTTTTGTGTTTACGTATGATGTTCTAGGTGTGCTAGGGGTGAGAACAAGTTTGCGGTACATTCAAAAAAACGTAACTTTGGGATTGTTTTTGTTTCATTGGCTCGAATTGTGTCTTTAGGGTGATCTATGGGGTGCTGGTACGGGAGTTCAGAAGAATTTGGCATGGTGCGTACAGCACCTACGCTCCCATATTGGGGTGTGTAACTGGCTACTCATTTCGTGGCAAAACTAGCAACGCGGACAAGTCAGTGTTAATCAGAATGTGAAGGAACTCGAAACAATAGGAAGAGGCGGTTCTTGCTGGTGTAATGATTTCGTTTAAATGTAGGTGTATTAGAAAAAAGAAAGTAAATCCTGTTATTTTTTGTTATAGGTCCTAGGCAGTCTTAGAAAGATATGGTTTTTTTATTTGGGATGAACAAATGGTTTGTTTTTTTACTCCTTTAGTTGAGGATGAAGATTGAACAAGAGAGATATGCTTTTAAAATTTACGAGTGCGGGCTAGCCATGCGATATCAATATTTCCTACAGGGGTCATTGCGAAATTGGCAGACTGACTTGCAGTCTGGGTCCTCAGGGCATGGCAATGTTGGAATGTTAGTATATTTTTGCAAGCTGTGCTCGCTTTCATTCTGGTGGCTGATGTCAGCAAGCTACAGTCTGCAGTGGACTTCTAGAAGCGGGCGCTATTCTCGCACTCTTTTAAGTTAGGGGTATATTGTGCGTGTGGTATGGTGCTATGTCATTCTGAAGGTTGGGAAATGTGCGTCTAGGTTGTTGAAGCGTTGTTCACCGGAGTCGCAGGAAGTTGGCGTTTTGAGGTGTGAGAACAGTGAAGCTTCATCAGAATTCCAGGAAATTGTCCTGGGAAGTGCTTGGAGATGGGTAAATGCTTGATTGTGTTGGAATACAGGCATTGTGCCTTGTTTGAAAGAACACGGTGAAGTTGTTGGATTGTCTTGGATTATTTGGGCAGAAAGCGTCAGAATTCCGATGGATTAAATGGGCTCGGAATGTGCGTGCTGGATATTACAGGAAAGAGGCTTCTGGATGCACGGAAGAAACAGAAATAGCAGGGAAATTACCGGGAATGCCATTGGGTGTTTTGCTGGAATCTGGGGGACCACTTGTATTGTGGCTAGGTTCGTTGGAATGGATGAGGTATAACATGTTTGTGATGCTTTTTCCCGATCCCCCCAGACAGGTTTAGGACATTTTCAAAGAGCCCCACAGGTTTGACAACCCAGTTGGCTGGGCTTTGAATGAATTCGTTGTCCCATGGGAGTACATGCGATGAGTTCCTTATTTCCACAAGCTGTTGGGTTGGTTTGGGGGGGTTTTTTGTTTGATTTTGTGTGTGCGGCTTTGATGCGTTATGGTTTGTGTGTCTGTCCGGGGTGGCGCTGGGTGTTTGAACTCTCGCCTTTTGCCCGTCATCGCGCCACGACCTAAGTGATGCTGGTGGTTTTTTTTCGGTTTGCCTGGTAGTGGGGACTGAAAGAAATTCGAGAGAGGTCCAGAGTATTTGCTGGTGGTGTCCGCGCGCACGGGTGCGCTGAATAGTCAATGGAGGTATGAGGTTTCTTCTGGACGTTGTCTTGGATGTTGTGTTACTAAGGGTGGTCAGACGCATGGTACAGAATTTCTTGGCAGTTGTTGTGGAAATTCGCTCTGTTGGTAGTGTGGGGCGGTTGGGTGCTTGAATTGGTCCTGTGCTGTGGATAAGGAGTTGGCGGTGTTGTGGTTTGGTTTCTGTCTTTTTGGTGTGGATATTTGTAAGCGGAAGTAGAGTGCGCTGGATGGCGATGGGATGTGGGCAGGAATGGGGTGGGGATATGAGAGGTTCGGCGGTGCGATGAAAGTGCTCTTGGGTTTTAAGAATTCCAGGAATGGCCTGGGTCCCGTGGTGTTGGGGTTTCTTAGGGTAGGATTCGGTTTTAATATTTTTGGGTTGGGGATGTCGTGTTGATATTGTGCGTAACAGGCTGAAGTGTAAGCAGAGTATTGTTGGTGGCTCAGGGAACTTGTAATGTGGCCTTTTGTGTGCTTTGGGTTTTAGTGGCGAACTGCGGTGGTTTATCTTTCGATGGTGGAATGTATTTCTTGTGATTTGCGTCGTGGAAATGTGTTGCGTGTTTCTATCATGTGTGAAATCTCGCGTCGTTGGTTTGAAAGAATGACTTTGTTTTATCAATGGGCGTCTTTTGAGTGTTGCGTGGAGTAATGTGAGCAGGGTTAAAATTTGCTGATGGAAAGAATTGCCTGGGAAAGTTGTTGGGGTATGCTGTTGGCAGAATTTGGAGGATGGCAGTCAGAGAACCAATGGTGAATGCTGGATGTTGATTTTTGTCGTTTGGTGTGGGGCGCTGTTGATGGAGGAATGTGACAGATGCTTTCTTTGCTGGGCAGGATTATTATACGTGCGTGGCTTCGGGTTTGTTATGTTTCCGGCCTCTCGTTTTTTGTCGTGCTGGTTCGTGTTGGTAGGATTTTCGGTGTAGGGGAGTTGGTGGAGTGTTTGGTTTAGTGGTGTCGAAGGAGAGGAGTGCACCGTAGTGCGATCGCGGCAATTTCGCGTCTTCATTGATATATGTTGGTTGCACTTGTGGTTGTGTGAGGAGGCATAATCTCGTTTTTACTAGCGTTGTGTTGTGAAATGATGATAATGTTTGACTTGGGGTTGTTTTGAGTTCGCCGATGTTTCATTTAGTTGTTGGAAGTGTTTGTATGGGTTCTGATTGGGTGTGGGTTTTGGGGTAGGAGCGTCTGTTGGATATGTGAATATAGAGTCTGGCCACAGTGATTGGTGCGATTGGAATCTCAGGAAATGCTGTCGGATTTTTGTGGCATGGATTATTGGATGGGGAAGTTTGTCGCTTTGAATTCCGGAAACGCGTGAATGTCTCGAGGCATAGAGTGTTCGTCTTGCTTGGTTTAGCAGCGGTTGGGCGCTGGTGAAGTTTAGGTAAATCCTGAATGGGCCAGTAGTTTACCTGGTCCCATTGCTGCTGGAAATATTTTTTTCTTGAATTGGGCTTTAGCGTTATTGGTAATTCTCATGGGAAGCTCACCAAGGAGGAGGTCTGCTCGGGGTAAAATCATTTCGTTGGGCGGGTTTGATTTTATTGTCATCTGCGGCACGTCTGTTGATTTGTTGTGTCGGCTGTGGTTGTTCGTCACGTCGGTTTTTGTTTGGGTGGGTTTCCTAGTGTGTTTTTGTCAGGTGGCCATTTTCCTGTCATGCTGTTGTAATGCTCCGTAGCTGACTCTGGTGGGATGCTTTGTTCATAGCTACGATTGCCAATGTCATGTTTGGAAGTGGTGGTTGCCACTGCACATCGGCGAGTGGGCCAGCCTGTGCGTCGTCGCTGGGCGTTCGGTGTTGGAAACCACAAGGGTTAGGCGAGTCAAGGATAACGATTATCTTTGAGTAAGTTTGTCTCAACTGAGGCGTATTTTGGCCTATTGATTTGGGCAGGTAGATCTCTGGTTGTTTGTTCGTGGGCTTGAGGACCGCGATGGCAGGATAAGCTGGCAAGATTCTGAATTCAGTGGGAGAAAGACAAGGTTTGGGCCCAAGTCGAGCCTGCCATATTTCGCAAGAGGCAAATGAAGAGTTTTTCCAAATCTTTTAAAAATCAGAGGAGCTACAAGGTTTTTTGATGGAGGCTCAGCAAGCCAGAGAGTGAGGGTGACTGTAGGCAGGCACTTATGTCAGTGCCTGCAATGCGTGGATGCGTGTGTAGTTTTGGTTTGTTCTTTAATTCTAGTGTCTGCATCAGTTTCCGGCAGTTCTGGGTTGCGATTATGAGATTGGGGATTGGCTCCGCCAGAGAGCATTGCTGAGATGGGATTGACTTTGAGAGTTGGTGCACAGAGGGCTTATGATGAAGATTTTATGTCTGGTTACATACAATTCTGAATATACTTGTGTTGAAGTATTGAATATTGATAAGTGGGCTAGAGTAGAATTCGTGTCTACCTAGTCCACTTGTTTTTTGCATTATTACTTCACTGGTTTCTCTCACACGACTTAAATTTAGACAATTGTTTTCGTTTGCAGCAATTACGTTAATTAAGGACTTGCATAGGTTAATCAGAGTGTGTGTCTAGGTGAAACATTAGACCTTTCAGCATCTGCAGGAGTGATTTCTCTCTATTAAATGTATAGGAATTTTTAATTTTCACATTAAATAATACCTTAGTCGTAAGGGCCGCTCAAGTGGTCGACAGAAATTTGAAATTTGGACGGTCTTTTAGCAACTAAATAAATTTCAGCTAGGAGTTGGTATTCAGCAGCTAGTATGGTCTTTGTTTGCTGAGCTTGGCGCTTTCATAGGGAAACCAAGTTTCTAGGGATGTGATTGAAAGTGCCAGGAGACTGGTCAGCATATTTGCCTGCAGAGGGCTGTTGTGCGGTGCTGTGCGCCTTGTACCGTAGGGGGTTTTCAGGGATGTTTGGTTTCTGTTTGTGTAGAATCAGTGAACAGCCCGTGTGAGCGGGGTAGACAGTTACTTGGTGGTTCACAAGCTGCAAACAGAAATCCAGCCTTCCTGAGGAGGAGTGTTGGCAGATGCCTGGGTCGTGTTTGACAGGGAGAGTGCAGGCTCTGAGCAAGGAAGTGGACGACTGCAATCGATTCATGTGTTCTCTTAATGCTTGAATCAAGCTCTTGGGCAAGACAGCGTAGAAGGAAAGTGCGCTTTGGGATCAATGGCTTCATGGTGCCAGTACTTAATGTCGAGAGCTCTGTCGGGCTCAGACTGGTTATTGGTAGTAGGGAGGGAGGTTCATCAATTCCGAGTAGGCCTGAACAATGGACGCAGTAGCGAAGGGAGGGCAGAGAGCTTGGAGGTACGCGCGCTAGGATGGTGAGTGATGATATGATGACAATTCAAAAAAAGGTAAATCATCATTGCAGTGTTAAGGGTAATTAGTGAGCGGTACTCTTAGAGCTGGCTTTCGAGTCTGGGTGTGTGGAAGTCATGGAGCATTTTGAGGGTGGCTGAAGTGATGTAGTAATCGTTGAGCTCTCCAGCGAATACATTCGTTGACTTGTGGGTAACTGGGTTGAGTGAGTAAAATCTGTCCATGCTGCAGTAGAGCTTAACCGCTTGTGAGAGCACGTGGAAATTTGGGGCTATGTGTCATTTTAAACATCTGCAAGTCTGGCGTTTTAGGATAGATGTTTGAAGACACTCGGAAGAGAAAGAGTGCACAATTTCAGGATTTTAGTTATATTTGCTTGTTTCTTATTTTGCTTGTTGTACTCAAAAGTGAGATATTTTTTCTGTTTCACTTCATATTATATACTGCAGTTCTATTCTTCATTTTTCTTTTAATTTATGCTACGGACCATTTGTGTTTGGATGTAGCATCAGGTTTATTAGTAAATCCAAGTTGTCACCCACACATTATTAAATAGAGGGATCTGCTAGTTTGGCGTCAGGCACATTTCTGAGCCCATTGTCCTGGGTAAGGGATTAGTGCAACAGATAGTGTTACTACAAGGATTGTCTTTGTTCCGTCACTGCCACTGGCCATTGAATTTGGCACAGCAGTGATGGGGAGACAGCTTGGCTCTGATGTCCTGCGGGTGGCCCCACATCTCACCCGGTGTTTGGGCGACGCAATATCCTACGCGCGAAATACTATAATCATAAAATTATTTGCACTATAACAAATTAGATGAGAGACTTGGGATGGTATAACGCATTTGAACTGCACAGGATCGATTTAGAGAAGACGAATTGTAGCAGGGTGCCAAGATGCACTTTTAATCGCCCTGTTACCGGATTGTTTACCTATTCGATGATAAGTCGTGATGATGAGTTGAAAATTTGTATTGGATTGCTATAAATTGCATCTTCCTTCTTTGGTGAAGATGAAGCCGGCCTAGCTTGAATGGGATAGAGATAGTGTGAACTTTTGTGGATGTATAAAAGTTCATTTATCTGTGGAAAGTCTTTGGGCAAGGGACTCACAAGGCTCTTCTACATTAAGTGGATAAAGAAGCGCCGAGTTTATTTCTATAGCTACTTAGCTTTAGTTTACTTGAAGTCTCTGGCAGGCTGTTCCAACAATATCAATCTTTCAGCAGAGGGCTCAATCGAACCCTCGGCGCAGTTGCACAGTGCGAGGAATCGAGCCTTTGAGGTGTTTTTGGAATCAAACTTGAAACCAACTTACGGCAAGCTGTAAGGAACAAATCACTCTCCAACCCGGCCAGCCTCACAACACACTCAAAGAACCTGTCTCTCTTGGCTAAATCCTTGAGCAGGAGGAGGAGCTCGGACGCGAGAAGCCATCTCTCTGAATTTTGGGACCCGCAAAAAATTAGTCAGATGAATCCTTGGCGTCTCGTGGCAGACGCCATCGCTCAGCTTGGCCAGAAGTAATGGTGCTTTGGCAAGTAGGTTATTTGGTAACGGATAGTGCGTTCTTGATATGCCTTGGTACGGTTGATAGCTCGGCACCAAAATGCAGAGGAGCGAGGCAGGAGGACCCAGCGCAGGGAAAGCAGTTCAGCAAATCCAATCACGCACGATGCGTCGCTCCCTCGGAGCTTGGTCGTTTGAGCTCTGATAGCTTTAGCTTGTGAGGCTTCGCCGTAGGTGATGTTCTCCGCGTGCTGCATCTTGATGGATGTGTTTGGGTCAGGTGGGTTCAGCAGCTTGGGAGGTCCGGGTTTTCTGGGCCTGGCTGGGGGTCTCGCGGTCACGCGGGACTGCTTTGTAAGTGGGGGCTCGCATCGCGGCCTTGGGTTTAAGGAACATTCTTTACTTCTCGATCAAAGTGGTGCCTGGTCTTAGCGGGTTTCTGATAATTGCTCTCTCGGGGCCGTGGATACTGCGCGAGTAGCTGCAGTTTACTCTCAGACGTGCCTCGGGGGTCTTTCAACGCGTCTTACCAATTGTGTTTGATTTCTCCCCTATACATGCGGTCGTGGTATCTTATCCGTTCACTTGCTCACTGTGACCGGGATTGTAGCACGCCTGTTGCAGGGTGATGATGGAGTACGCTCGCCGTTTTGGTGTTTAATCAACTGGTTGAGGATTGGTTTCCTGCGGGATCGTCCCCCGTCGGGATTTCCTCGCGCTGGCCCGCGTCTTTCTTCTGCAAGCGTTTGCTTGCATCCACGGGCCAAGGTTTTTTCCCTGTCCCCGGGTTCACGCGTCCGCCCGGTTGGCGCTAACCCGTTTTCCCTGCTCTACCGCTGTGTTCCCTTCCGGGTTCTGCTGGGCCCGGTTCCGCTCCTGTTTCCCCTGTCCGCGAGGATTCCACGCCTGTCGCGTTTTTCGCCCGCTGCGCTGCATACCCTGTCCCGGATTTCCCCCTGACCCGCATTCCCTTATCCCGGGTTCTCCCTGACCCGCATTTCACCAGTCCGTGTGTTCCCTGACCGCATTTCCCCTGTCCCAGCGTTCTCGCACCGAATTTTGCCCCTGGCCCGGTTTCTCCCCGGCCGGACGTTCTCGTGCCGCCATTGTCCTCTATTTCCCCATCCCGCATTTCCCCTAATTGCCCCTTTCTCCCTGTTCTCCCTCCCCCGATCGCCTCTCCCCAGGCCGTAACCTGGTGTCGAACTTCGGACTGCGCTGTAACAGGAAGGATTTGCAGACGTCGTCATCCCGTCCGTGTCACGTGGATCCTCCAGGCAGCGAAGCTCCGCAGCTCCACCTGGAGCGCGCGTTGAGGCAGCGACCACCCATCGGCTGTGGAAAGAGCACGGAACGGTCGCGGGGCGCAAATCCCGTCCGAGCCAAAACATCCCGCGCACCGCGGCTCGACCAGCACGGCCCGGAGAGAGAGCGACTAT
>VKON01004121.1:0-15017 GCA_009741485.1 Malurus cyaneus samueli
TGTTTTTTTGGTTAATGTTTTTGGTATGGGTGTGGTTTTTTTTTTTTTTTTTTTTTTTTCTTGGTTGGTTTTTTTTTTGGTTAAAGATTCTCTGCTTATTTTTTTTCTTTCACTTTTGTGGGCCCCTAGGCTGATCGGTTTACAAGAAAAAAATTCCTAGGATGCCTGTACATTAAACCCATCATGTTGGGTCTTGTGCCATTAAGTTGTTATCTCATTGTCTAGTGGTTTTTCTTTTGTATACTTTGCCTCGTAAAGGTGGTGATGAATTACCGGACCCTGGATGAGCTAATTCCTTCCTATTTCCATGTGCAGGACCAGGGCTTGCAGGAAAATAAAACAACACAGCCCAGGTGGTAACCACTTTGGCTGCAATGAAAAAAGATTGGCAGACTGTCCAGGGTTCATCATTGCCCCAGAAAGAAGGAGAAGGAGCTAGAGAGGGAAAAATAACCAAACTTGAATGACAACAGCTAATTTATGGTTCCCCATATCTTCAGCAGTTTTTCTGCTAATGAACAAACCTAAACATGAGGTTAGTTTTAGGTTGAGTAGATGTTGATCATATACTGCTTATTAGTACTTATGCCTAACGGAGGATTCACTTTATTTTTTCTTTACGTAGTTGTTAGGATTGTAGCTCCAAGAGAATGGTGACGATGTGAATACAAAGGCTTTGTGTAGAGGAACAAAAACAGAATAAAAGCACGATACTAATATTATATATGAGGTAACTGTGGGCCATCTTACAAAGATTGCTAATTGTAGCATGTTTATTTTCAAAGGACTGAGAATCTTATCACTGTACCGCACCCGAAAACCATGCAAGAAAGGGCAAACGGCACTGTTGAAAAGAAATGTGATTTTAAAAGCAAGGGTTGGACTTACAAATATACTTGCATGTGGTGGACGGGCATTTCCTTGTCTGCAGGAGCATTTTGAGTATAGCAGTGCGAAATACACTGCAAGCTCTTAGCTTAGGGCGGAAGGCCACTTGGTGGGCGGCCGACCACACTTCCCAAGCCTCCTCGCTGTCTTCCTGCATGTTGTTGGTTTCTCGAGGAGTACCTACAGAGCATCCCTCTTTCCTCTGGTCTCTAGTTGTGTAAATAATAAGTGTGTTTTCATGTGTCTTTTGTATGTGGTGTACTATTATAGCCATGTGCCATATCACCAGTGGGAAGATCTCACCTTTAATGTAAGGAGCAACACTATCGCCATCACCTAAGAATGGTGCGTCTTAGATTTTGAATCAAAAACCATATTGAATCATAAATAACACAAAATTGCAAAGTAGGTCTAAGATTTGTTTCTAACAAATATGGTCCCTTCTGAACTCTTGCTTATATTTTTCTGGTTAAAGAGTATAATACTATCGTGTTAGAGAGATAGGGTGCCCCGATTCTGAGTTTTAATTCTTGCTTTTGCTATAAATCTCGTGGCTCTTGTATTAAATCCAACCTCTTTTTATGAGCTGAGACTTGTTATCAAGGCTTCCTTCATATATTTCCAGTCTTTGCTAAGTTGTTTTTTTAAGTTAATCCAGAGAACTGTCTACTGTTGTTGCTGTGGAACAGTTTTTACAGGTAAATGGTATGTAGGGCTTTTCCTCTTAGTTATCATGTTTTTGAGTGTCTAACATTGCTACCTTATATGTGATATATTTAAAATACTATATGTATGTTGTGACGACAATAGGCCAAGATTATTATGAAGTACCATTTTATTACAATTCTTGGTATCTATCAGCCTTTAAGACACCTCTTGTGTGCTCTCTGTTGATACATATGGGCTACCCGAATATCTAGTGCGTTAGCTATAGGAGGGTTAATTATTTTTCAAATATACTGTTTTCATTGTCGGTAACAAATTATATTGTATAGTTTTACTTTCTAAATGTTTTTTATTATCGAATGCATATTCTTCTTAAAATTGGCTTTATAAATACTACAACATGTGTATTTTCTCGGAATATATGTGATCTGTGTGTCATGGTGACACCAGCTGATGTTAGGTCATTTACATATGAGGAAGAGCAGCAGAGATGTCTGGAAAATTGAATGAAAGCGTTTAATTCAAGCAATATTCGAGATCTGGTGTGGAGGATTTTTAGTAGCAACATGATCCATTTTTAATTGCTAATAAATGACTCGTACTTCACCATTGTAAATATATAGCATTGAAATACTAACATTCCAAGCCCTGATAGGTTGTCTTATCCCATAGTATTATGAGAGGTAGGGAGAGTTATTCCTCGAGACAAGTCATTTCTAGCTGCTGTGATTGTGAAGGAGATTCCTGCACTCTATGTCCTTACCTTCCTTCCGGTTCCACTTACCTTCCATTTTTCCTTCCTCTTCTCGCATTCCCTTGCACTTTTGCAAGGCTATTTTCAATGGTTCTCTTCTCTTCTCCTTCAGTCTTCCTTCACTTTCCTCCTTCCTTCTTGCCTTCCCTTCATTCATATCCTATACCTTCCTTCCTGTCCCTTCTTCTTACCTTCACTTCCAATATACCTTCCCTTGTCCTTCCTTTGTCGCTATCCTTTGACGCGGTTACCTTCCTTACTCCGTCTATCCTTCCTTCTCCTTTCCGACCTTCCCTCCTCTTCCTTCCTTTCCTTCCTTCCTTCCTCTCTCCTTCCTTCCTTCCTTCCTTCTTCCTCCCTCCTCCCTCCCTCCCTCCCTCCCTCCCTCCCTCCCTCCGCTCCCTCCCTCGCGCGGTGTCCTCCCTCCCTTCACTCCTACCCATCCTCCCTCCCTCCCTCCCTCCCTCCCTCCCTCCCTCCCTCCACTCCCTCCGTCCCTCCCTGCTTCCCTTCCCTTCCCTTCCCCCTTCCCTTCCCTTTTTCGCGCTTACGCTTCGCCTTCCCTTCCTTCCCCTTCCTCCCTTCCCTCCCTATCCTTTCCTTCCCGTTTGCCTTCCTTCCTTCCCTTTCTTCTCTCTTCATACCTTCTCCTAGTTCTTGTAATGTATCAGGGGAAAGTGTCTCATATCTATAACCCAGTTGAACGGTGATAGTAGGAGTGATAGCGAAGAGGATCTGCGTTTCATTGTGAATTGCTCCATATTTTACCTCCAAGCAATAGCACATGGCCCAGAGGGTTGTTCACTTGAACTGACTAAGGCTATGACCATTGGTACTGACTGGGGTTAGTGAGATGCCTTTATCCAGGCAGCTACTTTGATCACAGGTTTCACAGTATTTTGCTGAAGGGGAAGTTAAGATACCTTGAAGAATGTGCATCCCCCTTTTCTAGGCTCCAGGAAGGTAGTTCAGTGTATTATACAGATCTTCGGGAATTTGCCATTGACTGTTGATTCATCCTGGCTGTTGTTTATCACTTTTCCACTGATTTATCATCACAACATCTTTGGTACATAGTAATGGGCTAATTTGAAGTCATGGAAACAAGCATACACCTACAGAAAGGAGGCTTTCAATTTTCTCGAAAAGTTAAATTACATGAGGGAAGAAAAAGTTTATATTCAGGCAGCATAGGACAGATTGGAATTTACTTATATGCATTAATTTTAATGCTACAAGCTTTATGTTTTTTAATAGTTTACTTGGAAGCAAACTTTGTATTATGTCATCCCTGATTTCCTATTAGCTACCAGCAGTATTTCTCTTTCATTCTTGTGTCATTCCTGAGGGAAGGTTAGGGAAAGGCGGACTCTTGACCAGTTTCCTATCGTGTAGCCACTTGTATTTAAGGCTATTAATTTCTTAAAAACTTAAGCTTGGTCAAAGATTATTTTGTTTGGCTAGTTTATGGCCTGGGCTCAAGAAGGGAGAGAATGCTTAATTGTGGGAGAAGGCCTGCAGAGAGGTAAATCCCATTAGCAGTGGCCCGGACATTATTCAGCCAGATGACTCACCTCTACTAACCCAAATATACTAGTAGCAATTCCCTTTACAGCTCTCTCTCTGGTACATACCATTGCCCCAATTAACTTATGTTCCCACTGTACCTTCTCACATGACACAGAGAGTTGTGTAACGGTCGAGCTTTATAGGAATCTGAAACAAGCTCTTTGATTTGGTGATTGAGGTCAGGATCCTTCTTTGGAGAGGATGGTGGCTTCTTGCTTACCAGCTGTCCTGAAGCAGAAGGAGTTTGTCTTCTGTTTATATGAGTCGTGCAATTTGATATTCTTTTTCTTACTATAAGAAAATAAAAAAAAAAAAAAAGAAAAAAGAGAGAAGAAAGCAGGCATCTTACCACTATTTGCTGTGAGTACTTTCTTCAATTGGAATTGGATGGAGCTTAAGTTTTAAAACTGCCTGACTACTGTCAGAAAATTACTGGTCTAAAATGTTTTCAAGTCTTCCACATGGCATCTATTGCTCTTCCTGCTTTTGTAGATAAGTCTAGCCTGTGAGCAGTGCTCTTCCTTCCCATCCAATGGAATAGAAATTTTGCTCTTTACGGCTTCTCTTGGCCTCTTGCAGCTGTGTCTTGTCTCGTTTTATACTCTCTTTGTTGTGGATCGTTTGTTGTAGATCAGTAGCCTAAGCTGATTGTAGGAATTGAAGGCAAATCACTTGCGCAATAATAGCAGCCGAAACAAGCACCATACCCATCTTGTTATATGGAACCATCTGAACTGGAGGAAGCCTATCTGACACAAGTTATTATATATATACAAACTGCAGGAGTGCATTTAACTCAGCAAGTCCAACTCATTAATCATTTGAGATATATATTCTAGAGTCTGCAGCTAAATTCTGCCTCTTTTATTTGCGTGTTGCTTTTTGTTATGACACTTTTATACTGTTTTGCGATAATATACTGTCATTAACCCAGAGCTACCAGGTCGGATGTTGTAAAACAGTGATGTGGACAGTTTGTTTTTGAATATCCAGTATATGTCACTTGCCTAGTACCTAAAATACTTGGTATATGATCCAGGAAATTTTTAATATTTATTATTGTCCTTAGCTGGTTTGTTCAATGGATGTCTAAATCAGTTTTTGTTACAAATGACATGGTTAAAACACAAGGCGTGGTGCTGTAGGGCAAAGGTGATCTGTCCTAGGCAAATATTTGAAATTTTAAAAGCACAGCTCACTGGATTTCAGTTGAGGGTTTATTGTAAATAGTTCTTAATGACAGTACAAGTATCTTAAGTCAGAAAAATTTGTTATGTGCGCCATGTTTTATACTACTATCTGCCATAGTCTCGATTGGAAGATGCTTTTTTTCTTATAATTAGTATCGATATAATCATTGTCTTTCACTCAGTAAATCGTCATCTCATTCATTGAGAAAGTTCTATGTGATTGTTTTTGTCCCAGAACTATAAGTTTGTGTGGCGCATTAATGTGATAAAAATAATAATTCAAGACGTGCTTTTAACATCCTTACATTTTAAAAGTGCCTCTCGCTTTTACAAGTCTTAGTGCTCTACTTCTTATTTCCTACACTTGAGATTTGTCTTTTGGATAGATTAGTTAAAATGCATTCTCCAGAATATTAGCAAGAGGAAATACATGGACTCTTTGTATACGATGTTATATAAACCATTTCGTCACTCTAAATTACTTGGTAGATAAAAGAGGAGATATGTGAGCCTCTGCACCTGATATGCTCTGAGGAAGTCCTATTTGGTTCTTATTAGCACTTTAAAGGTAAGTATTGATGTAAAAGACTGAAGGTGTGTTTGGTGATTGAGAACCAAAGAAGAGATGGATTAATAAAATTAGTGAGTTAATACAAGATTTGTTAGGTTTGGGAAGGTTTTAAAACTGGGCTGAAAGTGATATATCCTTTCTGTTCAGGTTGAGAAGAAGGATCTGAGAATATCCAAAGGTTTATATGTCTTTACAAAGCAGAGTAGAGGGTTGATGAGAGAAATAACACACTTCTGTGGGGGTTTTGGAGCTGTCTCGGGGTACAGCTTTGTCAGACCGTGTGGGGGCTTTTGTCGCTTTGCTTTTTGGGTGTATAACAATTCGAGAAAGATAGTGATGGAGTTGTCGCTGACCGTGGGAATTAACTGCGGTCCTGTCACATGGCTGGTGAGTGTTTTACTCACTCTGTGCCTTGTTTAATGAGCCTGCTCTTTCTGGCTGTTATCACTCCCCACTGAGATGCTCCACCAGAACCCAGCTTACTGAAGAGATTATGTTATTTTTTTTCTAAATTGAAAATATTGCTCATTCCATTTACAGTGAGTGACTCAGAACGGGCATAGTCTGACTTGGCTGTCATGAATGCTGACAGTTTATTATTTGTTATTTAAATCTATTGTACTAGCGAATTGAAAAGCAGTTCAAGAGTAAGGCACAATTAAGACTACTTATTTAAAGTAGAGCTAACACTGCTTTAAACAAAACAAGGAAAAACATTCTTGTTCTCTTAGTGGCCGAGGCGAGGTCTTAAGTATTGAGGTTACCTTGGGTTGGTATTGGCTCCAGCTAACACGACTAAATAAATCAAGCTCCACAGATGGGGATGGTCCTCCAATCAACGAAAGGAAGAAATAGATGCACATTTTTCTCAAGGGTGTGAGTTATATTCCAGCTACGCTCATTGAGGCAGAGCCCAAATGTTACCTTGGATTTATCTATAGATCTCTTCAGGCACTCTCAGAGCTAGGCACAATTTCACAGGCTTCTGATTCCTGGGGTGTGTTTAGGCTTAGCCTCAGAACTGCTGAGGACTACTTATGTATAGCTCAGGATTGCCCTTTCCCTGGGCATCATTGCTATGAGATTGGAAGGGAGGCTATGCAAAAATCCCAGTATTACCAGATAGGGGCCATCTTCCTAAATGGAAGCATGTTGATAAATAACCCTTTTGATTCTACCAGAAAACTAAAGAAGAGCAATCAAATCTTAAGGGCGATTATTGGTATCATTTGGCACAACTTGGTGGGAAATATGTGTTTGTTTGGTGGTATTATAGGCGATTGGGGAGCTAGCAAAAAATGGCAGCCCTTTCTAGCATGTGCATCAAGAAGAAAAATACGTAGCTGAGATTTTAACAATAACAGGCGTCAGATCTCAAAACCTGCTGCTTCTATACCGCTTAGGCACTGTCATTGAACTGATTCTCCAAATCCCAGATGCCACATTTTAATACCATATTTTAAAAGACAACCTAAGTTAAAGATGTAGAAATTACATTCATAAAAATTATGAAAGTCAAAAACTACCCCATTTCACCCTGCCACGTCAGCTATTCTATCTTTCTCAACGCTCGCTGTAAATATTTCATAATAGCTAGTTGTGAGGTTATCGATAGTATCCGATTGGTTTATGATGTTGTGGTGGGTTTTATTAATTATTATGAATAATGAAGCCTGATGTTTGTTATTCATTTTATGATGACAAATACGTAATGGTATCTTTTAATCTCTTGCAAATGAAGTCACAGCTTTGTATTTGCCAACTTTCGTGAGGTGTCTGGTTTGAAAGACAGTGCTGCACTTAGAGACTGCTAAGACTGGGACCACGCCCTTGTGATCGTGTCGTGACAGGTATAGATACCCTAAATTTTTAACAACCGTTTGAAAAAATACAGTGGCCTATGTCTATGGTCAAGAATCACTGAGGTACTGAATGTTTAAAATATAGCAAGTTTTTTACCTTAATAGTATAACAAGTGAACATAGTAACAGCAATAGTAACAGCCGCCCGACGTGGCCTTCAGAATTCCAAAGTGACTAGCTCTTTAGAGAGCCACACTCACATCCCTCTTATGGTAGACCAGTTCAGGCTTAGGCATCTCCCTCCAGTCAAAGCGGGGCGCTGTTGGCTCGCGGCCGGGAAGGTTTAAACAGGGCGGAGGTGCGATGATTCCCCGTGGACTGTCTGCGGTGGCCTTCGTCTGTCGTGCTAGAGGGTCACCGGCTGGTCAGATCTCACCGACTAGTGGCCAATGGCGGATCAAACCGAGCAGAGGTGGATGGGAGAAAAAGTTCCATCTTGTGCAAACTCACAGAGGTAATTATATCCCAATCTCAGTGCTCCTTCCTGTTGACAGCTATTAACGACAACCTAGAACAGCACAGATGCGTTGAGGATGGGGCAAAGAGACGACAGAATCCTTGCCGCAGATTGTACGGGTGGGCTGGTGCAGCAGAAACGTCAACCACTCTGTCGAAATTCCTAGGTGGTCCGGAATGGATCTAGGTGAGGTCTAGAAGAATCACGGTCTGACAGCCACCAGGAAGCTCCGGAACGAGTAGACGGTTCGTCTCGCAAGCAGCAAGAGTCCACTGTCCTCCTTCCCAGAAGATCTCAAGCATAGGCAGAGTATTGAGCTGAATTCTACCCCACACCACCCCTCCCCCCCCAACACAACCATATTCAATACCTCTCTAGGCCCAATAACTCTCTGTAAGAACATTCTCCTTCTCCAAGAGTAGGAGTGAAATAAAAAAAAGCTGCGCAGTGGCAGGGAGGAGACGCGCTCTTACAGGTGGGTGTAAGAGATTCTTTTGTTCTTACCCACAAACTACCTGCCCTCAAAAGGATGGACCTATGGCGAATCAGTCGGTATACCCCAATCATTAACAACAAAAATCTGGGAGAAAGGGACAAAAATCCTCCATAGAACAAGTAAAAGCAAATACATAGGGAGAAGACCTTGAACCACACAACAGCGATATTATGCATGGCTAATAAAACTTTACCGGCGTCTTGGGAGTTAAAACTATCTATATACCAAATCAGAGGTAAAGTATGACTGGCAGTTTCTTTTAACAGAAACAAATTTAAATTTGAATCGACTATTGTGGAATTATCCTACAGGTCCGCTTGTATTTTAAGGTATGATAATGAAGGTATCAGAAGGTCATGGGACTCTGCATGTGTGGTTTTGATAGGTGATTTTCACATACTTCATCACATGCGCTCTCTCTCTCTGGCATTTCTGTTTTTACCAGAGGCTTCTCATTATTATACCAGACATTAGCCATTTAATGGTAATGTAAAAAAATGATTCATTAGCTTTATTTAATCATGGTGCTTTTTCCCTCTCTCTAGGAGTGTCTCTTGATGTCGTGTCAACACTGGGAGAGGTTTGAAAGTTTTGTGTGTGAATGTGTGCTCTTCTCCACTTTATAAATTCCCCTTTAAATCGCAATTCAAGAGAATGAATGGTTGTCTAGATTTATTAGCTTAGACTGGGATTAAATTGATATTTCGTCTCACCTAAAATGTACCCAATGCTCTAATCTATGTGTCTTTGTGTATTTTGTGGGAATTTTAAGTTGTAGTCCAGTCTCGGGCTTAAGGCAAGTTCTTTTTAAGGAGGGTACGTAATTTTGCAGATATATAGGAGTACATGTCTATAAACAGTAGTTTGCGGCCAACACTTTGGTTTTGTGAGAGCCACCAAAGTAAATGAGGCTTTCTATTCGTTGCCAACATTTCCGAGTGTGGATTCTTTGACACTACAGTAAAAGTTATCTGCACAAAAAATTTTGTTTATATTACAGTAGGCTGAGAATTTTTAACTATGCCTGCAGGAAGTCTTAAGGTGGCGGAGGGGCGTGTGGGCGTGGAGGTATTAACTATTGTAGGTAATTGGCTGGGAGTCTGACATGGGAGAAGCATTTCAAGGCACTACCAAATTATTCATGTAATTCATCCATACCTCTGGGTAGATAAAATCTATACCAACAACCAAGAAACCTGAAGGAATATAACTCACAATTTGGAACCAAAAACAGTTCATAATGCTAGGTTTACAGAGAGGGCCTCTCAATAACACAGGATTCTCTCCTCTTTATTAGTGTTTTTATATGTGTCTTTTCAGGTTTATGCTCTCAGTCTGTGAATACTTCCTGTCTTTTTGCAAATGTATTAAGAAGTAAAGATATATGCCAAACAAATCATGGTGCATCGCTCAGGCAGTTTACAACCTCTCCACAAGTAATTTGAGGCATATGCGTACATGAGTTCTTATGTATGTGGTGTTAGATATTTTTAGACGTCGTACACAAGGTGTAGTAATTCAGGTTCACTGTTTCCTGCCCAGCTAGCAAAAACTTTTGAGATTTTTGTCTGGGAAAAAGACGGAATAAATAAGAACTTGTTTAAAGTTACAACAACCTGTATTTCACATACTAGGGAAATTGGATTAAAGCGAGCACATATAGCAGTGTCAGGGACTCTCAGACGGGATGGACAGGGGTCTGGACTTCCCAGATAGAAAAGGAAGATTGACTTTGTGCCTGTCGTACCTCTCTCCACATGGAAAGGAAAATGGGAAAGCTGCAGATGGTGGTGCCCGCTGGTTTGGGATCTGATCAAATGACTATTTGCGGCCCTCCCCTAGAATTTGAGTAGGTAAAAAGGTTATCAGATGATGTTTTACATCCAGATACATTTCCCCCCTCATTGTTGTAATAAACAATTCAATGTTTTTTAATAGTGAGATTTGATAATATTTCGAAAGGTTATACAGTTTAAGAGATTCCTCATCTTGTTTGACTTTATCAGATTCATATCTTCATTACTATTTCATCGAGACCGAAGACCACTCGTATTTGCCCTGGCACTCTGTGTCTATATACCTCTATACGGCTTTCTCCTTGATTGCAGCTCTGTTCTTTTGGATAACAGTATGGGCTTTGCAATGTAGGGATGGACTCGATCTTTTTGGCTTTGTTTTTTTCAGCTGTTCATTTGGCATGTCTTCCATACTTATTTATGCTTAAGTCTTCTGTTCTCCCTCCAGCCCCTATTTTGCTTGTACATCAATGCCTCTCTTTTTCCTCTCTGCATTTTTAACAGTTCAATGTGCCTTACATAACAGTTTTGTTTTGGAGAAGTTATGATTTCTTCCCAAGCCTTAAGGACATTTGGGACCTCGGATTTTGAGAATGCCTCTGCATCCCAGTTATCCAGCTTTAGGTCTTCCTATTTTCACTTTTTTCTAAAAGTGAATGTGGTTTGAACAATAGTCTATATTAGTTATTGCCAGTTTGACTTTGATAATTTCTCTGAAATAGTTGATTGATAGAAGGTAAAATGACTGTATATTGGAAGGTTTTGCGTTAGCCTTCAATCAAGGCAACCTCCTCTGCCTCGCTCATTCTAGTCGTCGCCTCTTGTACATATCATAGCGATTATGGACTCCTTTACGTTGTTACAGGATTCTTCTTCAATTCGCCTATGTTTACCTGTTAATGCTATAATTTATCTCTTAGTGTGGATCGTGTCCGATCTCCGATTAACACATATCATAGACATCGCACTCACTTAGTCCCTCGCCGGAACCGTCGCACTCCTTCCTCGTCGGTTACTGTAGGAAAAGTTTCATATGCTATTGTGCACTGTGTTCAGCACCTCTAACGTGTGTCTCCCACATAGCTTTGCGCTTGGTGCTGTGTAGTCTGATTTCCTAGGGGTTCTTCACCCCTTTCTTCCTAGGAAAGACCGTAAACAAAAGTTTTTTGCACCCGTAGATATCAACCACTTCATAAATTGTGATATTTCTAGATAACTTATAATGCATGGATGGAGTCCAAATTCACGAAGCGAGGCATCCTATCAATGGAAACATATTTCAATAGAGACATGCGCCTGAAGAGTCGTGGTGTGTACGTAGATACTCCCGCCGATACATATATAGGAATACTCATGACAGTCCCAATCTGTCACTTTTTCACGCCATCGATGCCTTGTGAGTTACTTTGTTATCCCATTGCATAACCTGTACAGTGAACGAATGTATCAGTTGCTCCTCGTAATGTTCTTTATTCTTGAAATCACATGTTCAAGAAAGTAATTGAAGAAATGAAAAAAGGAGTGATTAGGACTGCCCGTTTTATTATTTTATTTATTTGTTCATAATTATTCTTGGTATAGGCTGGTAACTATGTTTTAGCCGTTGACAGCCAAAAAAGAC
Organism: Malurus cyaneus samueli; assembly: GCA_009741485.1. Lineage (NCBI taxonomy): Eukaryota > Metazoa > Chordata > Aves > Passeriformes > Maluridae > Malurus > Malurus cyaneus. The sequence goes on from VKON01004121.1 coordinate 11,871, forward strand.
ACACTGGGGAATTTTTAGTAATGTGCTATTGTATTTAACAGCATAGTTTTGCATCAAAAGATCCATATTTTTTGCTTGACACACTTGCTTTGAGTACAGATGCCACTGTAGGAATTGGAAATTCTTTAGTTATACACTCCGGACCTATAGATATTGGTAGCTGCAGTTTGAATAGAGGAAAAGCTAGACTAGTATATTTCCCAAGTTGCATTTATCTGGATTTGCATATTATGATGCTAGTCATTCTTTCTCTTGTTGTTGACATATAATTGTACATGTCGTGTTATTATCTCCATGACAGTACAATGAGTAGCCAAACCATGATTATCCTTTCTAGTGCGATCTGGTTGTTAGATGTTTATTTATTTTCATCTTATCAAATTAATACTCGAAGGAATGTTATGCTTCAGTTTGGTATGCTTGACGGGGACATATCTGAATTTCTATGGCACTATTTCTAGCCAGGAAAAAAAATTAGGTTCAGACTGATCCTAGAAGATATGGTTCAAGATGTAGACTTCTTTTCCTGGGTAGAGATGCAGAACTCCAACGTAGCGTGAGTGGGTAGCTCCTGCACTTTAATTGGTGACGGACAGGACCTTATTCAGTATAAAACTCCTTGGGTGTCTTCTGCCACAACCATACAAGAAGTAACTTTGAGGCAGGTCACAGGATTTTAACAATGTTGTGTTGTAAAGTATTCAAAGCCCACGAGTATGAAAAGTATTACTTAGTGAGCTGATATCGTATTTGCAGTCTATGCGAGAAAAGCAGCCAAATTTTGTTGAGATACGATGAAGATCTCCTGTGATGTCTTACCTGTTCCATGATTTCTATAGATCCTAAAGGCAGCGCTGACCCACCCGTCAGGTGAGAGGCTCATGTGGGGGTTCTCAGAGTTCTTGGATTCCACAAGGACTTGTGTTTATGATCTTCTGTCTATGGCCTTTTTTTCTTAATCATGTTCTGGGGATATGATTAAATTCCAGATTTCTGTTACTGGAACTGATTTGCTGCTGCTTTGTTACTCCAATCCTATTGTGCATATGCAAAGGCTGACGAAACACTGATAAGTCCTCTTGGCTATCTAAATGATACTTTATTTTTTATGAAAAACTTTCAATGATAATGTTGATCATCTATTAAAAATGCTACTTTTATTATTCATTCGCTCTATTTCCCATTCACTCCTCCACTTTTGTTGACGCGGTATGTTAAAGAAGTGAAAAAAAGGCTCATGAAATCAGCTTTCACAACCAGTTTCATTGTAATCGTGGGTTGCCGCATATACTGCCTGAATGATAATTATTTTAGAAATAGGTGCGTCTGAACTCTCTAACGAGTTGCTAAGAGATTTTATTAGACTTTAGATTCAAGTGATGACTCGTCAGCTGTCTGTACAGGTCCATACGAGATAAAATTGGTACACTCCAAGACAATTATTGTTTGAGCCAGAGATCTCATTCTTCTTCTGCCAAAGTTAACAGGGGAATGGTGGAAGGGCCCTCTGTGTAAAGACGGGTATTTACATCGTGGGGGGCTCACTAACGCATTCACAGGTAGCTCACGAAATTAATTTAACCTTCTTTTTCTGTTAAGATCTATACTGGCTTCCTAGTTTATTAGCATCGTATTTTGCACTCTACACAATGCGTTCACTATTTGTCGTTTTCGAGTGTGGCTAACCTGTAAGATACTTAGGCTATATAAGCCTTCCTAAACCTAACCATGTTTCTCTCATACTGTCCTAAACCTAACTGTTTCTCCTCTAATGTGGGTGAATCTGGAGTGATAAATGAGGAGTATCGGAATAGAGACTGTGGAGAAATCCTTTAGTGGGCCCAAAAGCTTTTAGATCAAGGAATAGCCTTACCACTTAAACACATGCTATTTTATTGAATTCTGATCTTTATAATAAGTTCTAAGTCATGAATTTTTAGTATGTGTGTTATTATAGGTCAGACTATCATATAATGAAAACAGGAATCCCATCTACACCAATTTAATTAAAAGCCTTTATCCTATATTTTTAGTTAAGTTGGAGCTACAAGGCTGGAATACCTTTAAATTATGGTCTACAGACACTTACAATGAACTCCAGCAGGAGCTGTTCTCAATTTCCTATTAAATCTATGTATTGCTGAGAATGATGAAAAGAAAAGATAGCATTTCCTAGCAACTTCTGCTCCTGACCTAAGTTTTTATCGGTGCATGCTTTAAAACAATTATTACTCTAATTCTGTTTTATGAACCCATGTATAAAGAGTAAGGTTTCATCTTTCTATAAGCATTTGACAAATTATTAATAAAATTAAGATCCATGTCCAAATTATTGCAATAGAACTACAAAATGTTATCAACATGATCATCTTCAATACTTACACCAAAATTAAAGTAAGGAATACTCTTTCACATAAAATTTTTAGAGGCATCATGAAATTAGCAAAAAAACTTCTATGCAGGGGAGCCGAGCACGATGCTCATGCAGATGGAAAAGACAARGGGAATTTTATTTCTTGTGGGAGATGGTGCAACACTCTTTAACAGAATAATTCTTCCAATTCATTGCCCTTAGGCAATTTTCTTTCATAACTAAAAATGGATGTTTTCGSTGGACTTAAGAGCAAATATCTGGTTTCTAGTCTATTGGCTTAGATGAAACAGAAAATTTGCACTTTCTTCCAATCGTTCCAATGTTTGAAGAAATGATTTAAACAGTCACCAATATGTTTCCACTTTGCACTTAGCATCATCATATTTGACTGATTTTAACTTCTATATAAAGTCTTATATGCTTATTGTCAGAGTGTTCTTTATGACACATCTCTTCATGTTTTTCTCCACATCAGGAGAGCTAAAATTTTAATGCACTTTTCACATAATCACATCACAGTGTGGAATCTGGACTGTCAGAAAGCACCAGTCTCTCATGAGACTTGCAGTAACATCACAACCTGGCAATCATGCATCACAGATCCCATCTGCCTCCTCAGTGAATGCCTCTGTGAAAACATCATACAGCTTGGGCTGTAAAATTTGTTTCCCATAATTCCTTCCTCCAGAGGAATCCTGCTACAGCCAGGAGTCAGTCATCCATGATGGCAGAGTTTCAGTGGGCAGATCTCTGTTCAAAAATCTTCTATATAA
>VKON01004132.1:0-10665 GCA_009741485.1 Malurus cyaneus samueli
GGGGGGCTGTACCCAATGCACCTACAGTAGAATGATGCAATCCCTCAGGTGGACCCCCCATGGGACGCAAATAATAGGCCAGTTTAGGCTCTGCCTCCGGATTACCGTGCTTATCTTGATTAGGAGCAATCAAATCGGCAGCTCCAGAACTAACAACATATGCTAAGGCTATGTCGTTAGAACAGGAAAAGCATGAAAGCCCCTCTCATTAGCTGGAGAGGGTTAGAGACTGCCTTGCGAAGCATGGGGGGATGGATCCTGAGGGACCAGCACTTTGACAACATTGCTGAAGAATAATTTGCTACAAAGTCCTGGCCTGATATAGGAAAAGGGGTTACAGAAAGATGAGAATGGCAGAATAAGCCTTTGGAGGAATTGGTTAGAAAAACACAACAGATATATACAAGAAGGGATAGGAAAAGGTGAAAGTGAAGGCAAAAGTGCTGGCAGAAGCTTTACAGTCCCAGAGAGGTAAACCACAGGGTCCAAAAGGGGCCCCCGGGACAGAGAGGACGGGGTCGGCCACAGAAGGTGGCAAAGGCGTTTCCCCCCTCGGCGGGGGAGAGCAAACTCCAAACAGGTTGGGAAGGAAATCAGTGTGCTATCTGCAAAGGCGCAGTGGGCATTGGAAGAAATGAATGCCCGTGAGACAGCAGAATCTCAGGATACTCCAGAAGGAGGAAGTCCAGAGGATAATGGGGATCGGAATAGTTTAGGGGTGTCGGGGTCCAATTATACCAGGGACCCACCACACAGGAGCCCTTGTAACTTTTAAAGTGGGTCCGGATCGGGAGGAGGTGTGTTTTCTGGTAGATCAGCGGGGCCTCTCGATCCACTTTGAATTTATCCCAAGGGAGGGGGGAATATTGTCAAAAAGACTTTGTGTATTCAAGGGGTGAGTGAAAAGATGAAGGTGCATTTATCAACCACTATGAGTATGTAGGGGTTGGTTGAAATGCATGATTTCTTCCTAATTGTGATTGTAATGTTAATGGAGAGGTTGATGGCTTAAAGTGGGAATGTCAAATCAATATTGTGAAAAATGATACAAAAGCTAACACTTCGGTAACTTTGTGTAAAATGTCTGAAGAAGGCTTATGCTGAAATAAACCCGAAGTTTGGGACAGCTCCAGGGAAAATATGGAAATTAGAATAGAGCTCTCAAATTACTTTGAAGCAATCAGGACAAGTGGTGTCTAAAAAGCAATACCTATTTCAAGGGAGGGGAGGAAAGGTTATAAGCCTGTCATTGAGTCCTGCTAAAGGCAGGTCTCTTGGAACCATGTATGTCTCCTATAACACTCCTGTCCTGCCGGTTAAAAACCAGATGGAACTTACAGAATGTGCAGGATTAAAGAATAATAAATGAGATTGTCAAACCAAGATATCCCACAGTTCCTGATCCCTATACCATCCGAATCAGATCCCTTTTTCACTCAGTATTATCCGTACTGGATTTGAAGGATGCTTCTGGGAGGTCCAATTACAGAAGACAGCAAAACCGTATTTTGCCTTTGAGTGGGAACAGGAGGAAAGAGGGAAAATGGTAAAACAACAGTTAACATGGACAGTCTCCGCAGGGGTACACGGAGTCACCGGTTTTGTTTGCCCAAGCCTTGCAGAAAATATTAAGGGAGTTTACCTCCCCTTCAGGAGTTAAGGTTGTTGCAATATGTGGATGATTTGCTTTTATCGGAGAACAGGAAAAAGTGGTTGAAGAGCAACTGGTAAATGCTTAATTTTTGCTAAAAAGGGCTTAGAGTGTCTAATAGAAGGTCACAGTTGGTAGAAAAAAAGGTATAATATTTGGGACACAAATTTTGACTGAAGGTTTACGGTGTATTGACCAGAAAGAAAACTACAAGGAATTTTACAAGTACAATTACCTCAGACCAAAAAGGAGTTACGGCAGTTTTGTAGGGTTGTGGGCGTACTGTCGGTATGGATTGAGGATTTTTCTGTTGTAGCTAGACCTTTATGACTTTTTAACACAAGACATCCTGATGTTGTAGTATAGGACACTCAGAAGGCGGAGCAAAGCTTAGAAAATGAAAAAGACAAAGATTGTTTCATGCCCCTTCACTAGCTCTTCCAAACTCAGGAATAAGGAGTTTGAGCTGTATGTGGATGTTAAACAAGGCATGCTAAAGAAATTCTGTACTAGAAAGCATAAAAGTAACAGCAACACTGTTTGCTTATTTTTCTAAGCTGTTGGATCCAGTGGCCAGGGGCTTGGCAACACTGATCTGCAGAGTTGTGCAGCCGCTTTGATGATGGACTGAGGCCCGAAAGCTGACAGCGGAGGGTATCTGATTGTAAAAGTTTACACATCAAGTTAAAGCTTTGTTAACTGAAAGAGGCCGCTAAGTGGATGACCAGCGCTCGGTTACTTACAAGTATGAAACTTCTTTAATGGAAGCAGGAGGACTTAGAATTGAAAAGTGGGGAGGGTTTAACCCGGCTGCCTGTCTGAATGGCGCCTGGAGAGGGGCGGCCAGGTAGGACCCATGACTGCATTCAGTGATAGATCTCCAGACCGGGCTAATAGGAAACTTTAAGGGACTCTCCCTGGCCTGAGGGAGAGAATGTGTTATTGATAGCGTCTTTCAGGGTGATAAAGGGAAGCGATTTACAGGATATGCATCATCAAGTGGAAGGGAATTAAAGGAAAGGGGGAGGTTGCCGCCAAAATGGTCCAGCTCAAACAGCAGAGCTGTATGCACTTTAAGAGCCCTGCGAATTGTACCGGGACAAGATAGTGATTTTTCACGGATCTAAATAATGCGTATGGGGTAATACATGCATTTGGGAAATTATGGAAGAAAGAGGTTTATTAAGCTGCAGAGGGAAAACATTAGCTCATGAGAGTTTAATTTCTCAGCCTATTGAGTAGTGAATTTGCCCAAAAGAGTGCAATAATACACATTAGGGACACCAGCCAGGTCCTAGAAGAAGCAATAGAATAGACTGCTGAAAGAAGAAGCTCGGGAAAGCTGCCACTGCTGCCAGAAACCTCAAGATCCTCCCTTTGCTCCCAGTAGCCACTCCACCTGCCAGAGAAATTGTCTTTTCCACCGGAAGAGCTTAGAGATAATTAAAAAGAGTGGAGCAGAGGAAAAAGGGGTAATTGGTTTTACAAGAAATGGCAAACAATGGATAACCAAGCTCTGGCTTACAAATATTAAAGAAACTTCATGAAGGGAGTCATTGGGCTCTCGAGGGAATTGGCAGAAGCCTTCCTCAAGGTGTATGCTACTGTGGGTCTTTTTACTCTGGCAAAGCGAGCTATTGAAGGTTGTTTGATTTGTGTTAAAATTAATAACAAGGTTCAAAGAAACTTGCAGGGAAGGGAGGCCTTGGGCTGTGCGTCCCTATCCAGAGATGCCAGGTGGATTTTACGAAATGCCTCGAGTTGCAAAGTTTAAATATCTTCTGGTAATAAGTATCGTCAGTTAACAGGCTGGCCAGAAGCATTTCCAACTGTTCAGCGACTGACAGATGATCGTTAAGGTATTTCTTGGAACAAATAATCCAAGATATCAGGATTAGTGAAGCAATAGACTCAGATAGGGGAAACTCACATTTACAGGAAAAATCTCCAAGAAGGGTATCATGGCTGCTCTAGGCATTCAATGGAGCTTCCATACCCCCTGGCATCCCCAGAGTTCAGGAAAGGTAGAAAGAATGAATGGAAAATAAAAAAAAACACCTCTTGAAGTTGTTATAGAAACTAAAATGCCATGGGTACGGCTTTTGCCACTGGCTTTAAGCGAAATAAGGGCTAACCTAGGGAAGATATTCAATTATCTCCCTTTGAATTGATGTTTGGATTCTTTACCTTGTAATTCTCAGCCTAGTGGGGGGCAGAGATAAGTGATGTATATTTAGACAATATGTGGCAAGGATACTGTCTCTTGTGAAATCTCTTCGACAGGAAGCTCAGCTGGCGCAGACCTTGCCTTTGGACTTTGCTGTTCACAGCATCCAACCAGGAGACTGGGTCCTGGTTAAGGAGTGGAAGAAGCACACTGGTGGCGAAGTGGCGTGACCTTTCCAAGTGTTACTGACTACGAGAAACAGCTGTCAAGACAGCGAACACGGGTGGACCTCACACTCGAGTTAAAGTATCTAAAGCCACCAGAGATTTGGACATCTCAGCTGGAGGAAAAGGACGGGAGGCCACGACTAACACTCCGCCGGAGTGTACCGGAGCAGCAGCCAGTGCAGTTGACATCGGGGGAAGCCCTGTGCCTACCACTACAGACTGCTGGAAGATAGTCTGTGTGGGCACCCTCCTTTCAGGATCTCCAGTCACATGCAGGGGCTAATACCTGCTGTCTATTGTTTTATGTTAAGTGGTTTTCTGTGCATTCACGCCCACATGTGGTGCAGAAGATAAAGTGACAATTAGGTTAAGTGATTAGATTACACATTTAGAATGTTTTCTTAGTAATCTTCTCTTTATATTGTCATTAGGTTTGGGCCCAGGGTGGGAAGAATCATTTTTTAACCCTAGGAGAAGAAGTAGCAAAAACCTTTAACCTCAGCAATTTTGGGTCTGTGGAGGACCAGGAGATCTGAAAACGGCCGTGGGGTGGCCAGCCCAGTCGAACCTAAATGGTGGTTAGCACCCAAGTGAAGTCCATAATGAGACCAGGGTTTTGGGACAAGGAAGGAAGCCCATGGCAACTTCATTCTTCTGAAAAGAGCATTTATTGTCTAAATAGAACAGGGGTGTATATGTGGGAAAAAGTTTTGTGACTAACTTTATCTTTGGGTTTAGAATTGTTGGACCCCAACTGTCCTCCTTATGATTGCCTCCAAGTAATCAAGGCAGATGGAATCAAACACATGTTAAAGCTCATAATGGTAAGCTGGGGTAAGGTGTTCTACCATAATTATCAGAGAGATTTGAAGGCTGTAAAGCAGTGGGGGGGACGGTTGTTTGACCATTTTATTCAGCCTGCCCCCGGATAATTCCACAAGTAGGACACATATTGTTTCGTGACTATCCTGGAAGTGGCAACACCGAATGGAACTAGAACCTTTTTAGTAGTTCTGGTCAGATCTAAACAAAACTAGATCTAGGATGTATTGCCAGTGGAAACACTCATTGGAAGCTTGGAAATGTAAATATTGTGATTCTTATGGTGGGCAACTATTGTTGGGGGACCATTAGCCCAGGAAATAAGTTGTTTTTGATCCACCAATTGAATGATGAAAACTGGAAAGGCCCCTTTGCTAATGGAACCTGGGCTTTGAGAAGCATTACGTGGATTTGTGGCCTATGCTATATCGCAGGTTACCTCCAGACTGGTCAGGAATATGTTATGTTAGGATATATTAGACCATTGTTCTTTTTGTTACCACAAGTTCAGGAAACTCAGTTAGGAATCAAAGGTATATGATAATGATCTAGCAGAAAAAGAGGTAGTTGATACATCTTGACTGGAGGGAGCACCCAGAAATGGGGAAAAGATGAGTGGCCACCGGAGAGAATCATACAACACTATGGACACAGCCACTCTGGAACCTAATGAATTTAATATCAGTGCCAGAAAAGAACCGAATGTTTATAGCATTTAAATCGGATAATTAGGTTACAAGCTGTCTTCGAAATAATTACCAACCAGACAGCTACACCTTGATCTTCTCGCTGACCAATCCACTTCCAGATGAAAATGCAGTATTTCAACATCGAATGTACTGGATATTTATTAGCAGAAGAAGGGGGAGTAATGTGGAAAACTAATATGACTCAACAACTGCTGTTTATCAAATAATTGACCAATGGAAAAGTGGTAAAACAAATAATGAAGGGAATAAGAAAGTTAGCTCATGTACCACGTCCAAATCGTGGGAAGGATGGAATGGGACATGTTTTCATGGTTACCTGGTGGATCTGTGGGTTAACAAAATACTTTTTTTTCCTCTTTTGTGCCTATAGAACTCTGATCTTTTTACCATGTATGATCCCTTGTCTAGTGCAGCTCATTCAACATGTAATCAAGGGGATGCAAGTGGTGGCCATGCCAGCTGACCCAGAAATGGCCTACAAAAAGTCAGAAATCATGTCACTACAAAAATACAAAACAAAAAAGGACCAGGAGGACAAAATCAAGTCAATGATAAACTACAAGTTTGTAAAGACAATTAGTTGATAAAATAAAATGAGGAAGGGATTGAAAGGAGAAGAGGAAGTCTTTACAAACAGACTCCTGTCTCTGGTGTCTGGAGTGAGATAAGGCTGACGCCCAGGAGATAAGAAACAACAGGGAGGATTTCCATAGGAATTCCTTATCTATGACTAGTAAACTCAACTGTCAGAGGAGAGACACTAATGTAAACTGAAAGGGGGGCGGGGGGGGCAATTTAATGATAGAAGGGGGGTTTTCATCAAAGCGATTCGGGAAGCTGTAACTTTCAAGTACCTCAGCCAATGAGGGGAAAGAAAGAGGGACCCGCGGCCGGGAAATTGGGATAAAAGGAGGCTGCGTCCTCTATGAATTTGAGAGACCCCATGGGAAATGCCCATGACCTCTCCCTTTATTCATGAATAAAGTTGCGRGACTCCTCTGTCTCCTTTTTGGACATAAACCTCTGGTGCTTGTGGATTAATTTTCCTAACACTATCAAATAAAGTAGATCAGTTTTTTTGCATCAACATTTAATCTCGTTTGGTTTTAATCTCATTTTGGGAATATTTTGAACCTCTTTTTGTTCAGTCCGCTTTTTTCACAGACAGTTTACTCTGCTTTTCTGTACTTAAATCGGATCATAACAACGGCCAATTCTCACGTCGATTTAAGAATGTGCCAAGCCACTACTACTTGCATCTCAGAGAAAGATCAAATTTGTCTCAATCGTTCATATAGTATATAACATTGGTGTCTGGTTCTCAGACAATGATAAATGTTTGAAAACTTTATCTGTTTTGTAACATCATTTTTCAATTTTCATTTATGTCTGTCTTATTTACAATATTTTCTCTAAGTGTAAGGAAAACACTAAGACAACTGGGTAAGGTTTTTTTCACTGATCTGTTGCAAAACCAATTGAAGGTATTCATCAAGACTATAGAATCTCTTTTTCAAAATTTTATATAATTCTGGTATAAACTTCTTGGCCTTAATTCAGTTCAAAGAATCCAAAGAAAAACCACACATGCCATTTATTCTATTCATTGAAAGAAAGGAAGAAGTTTAACTAACTGGTTTTGTCATATCAAGATAGAGGCTCAGCCCAAGATTTTTTGCAATTTGCAATTCAAGAAAACCAATCAGAGAAGTCTGAATATGCTCTAAATTTTAGAGCTTAGGTATTCATAAAAACAGGCCCCTTTCTACCCTACCCCCCAAAACTAAGGCATGTTAAGTATGGAGGAATTACATCTTCATCAACTACTGAGCTCCTGATCTCCATTTGCAGTTGTTTTACAAAATATGGAATTTTGTAACATACAATATTGTTCAGTGATTTTTAACTTGAAACTAATGAAAATTTCTTGGATGTAAAATTTACCTAATGATTACATAATAATTAGCTTAGTTGGTTAGAGCATGGTGCTAATAACACCAAGGTTGTGGGTTTGATCCCTGTATGGGCCGTTCACTTGAGAGTTGGACTAGATGATCCTTGTGGGTTCCTTCTGTTAGGAAAATTAATCCACAAGCACCAGAGGTTTATGTCCAAAAAGGAGACAGAGGAGTCCCGCAACTTTATTCATGAATAAAGGGAGAGGTCTTGGGCATTTCCCATGGGGTCTCTCTAATTCATAGAATTCCATAGAGGATGGCAGCCTCTTTTTATCCCAATTTCCCGGCTGCAGTTCCCTCTCTCTTTCCCATTGGCTGAGGTACTTGAGAGTTACAGGCTCCCCGGAACCCTGATGAACCCCCTTCTATCATACATTGCCCTTTCAATATACATCTCTGTGTCTCGCTCAGGTAGTCTATTAACATAGACTGGCTAAGTCAATCGGTAGAATCCTATGAAATCCTTCCCATTGTTTCTTTTTATCTCCAGTATCAGCTTATCTCACCCCAGAGTCCAGATCTGTAAAACACTCCCTTCTCATCCTTTCACTTCTCAACAAGAATATTCTGTGATTAGGTAGCTGGAAAACTGCCCAGATGAAAAAGACCTCGGGAGTGCTGGTCACAGTGGCTAAACATGAGCTGGAGTGTGCCTAGGCGGCCAAGAAGGCCAGTGGCATCCCTGGCTTTTACTCATGCCTAAAGATTTTTGCTTTTTATGTATTTTTCATACATTTGTAGCTCTGTAGACTACTATTATATAGTTACATAGCTCCTAGTATTTTCCCTACCCTTTCTCTTAGATATTAGAATAATAAACTATCACATTCCTGAAATATTGTTTAGTCTTATTTTCAAGAAAAGAACCCTGAGAGGGACATTTTGTTTTCCAACAAGAATCTGAGAAGAGGTAACAAGAAGTAGGGCAAAGAAGAAGAAGCTCCTGGACCAATTCCAGTGGGGCAGTACCCAGGGGAAAATTACCTAATCAACTGGTCTTCTAATTGGACAATATTAGTTAGATATGCTAATTTGTTTAACTTATAGAAATTTGGGTAGAAAACTGAAAAAAATGCCCTGGGGTGTGGGTTGCCTGTGGACCACCCGGGACACCCCTGGGAAGCTTCCAAATAAAGGCCTGATTTTTACTTTACTGTTTTAACACTGTTGCAATAGTTTTTTTTTCTTTTGATATTAGGCAACAGTTTCTGGTGACACCCAGACGGGACTTTGGGACCTTTTAACCTCCCTCTGGATCGGATCAGATACATCTTGCAAGAAATTCTTCCCTGCCAGCAACTTTTAGATTTTCCCTGCAACGGCCTGACGTGAGAGGCATGGTCCCGGGACCCTGCAGGAGGTTACATAAAAAGTATCCCTTTGTAAATGTTTGCTAGCATATAGAATTTGTAATTTGGGGTTTTTTTGAAATTGAAAGTCCTCTTTAAAGACTGGGATCACGACTTTGTGGGATGAAACTTCAGTCGTCTTTTTGGTCTGTGGGGATTCAGCCAGTGTGGGCTTTTCTTGTTTGTTTGTTTGTCTGGTGGGGAAAAGGGGGGATGCCACGTGTTTTTTTCACTTCTGTGAAGTGGCTCCCAGAAGTGTTTTTTTTCCCTTTTATATTTCGCCTGCATGAGTTTTGTTTGTTTGTTTAGTCTGGTGGGGGAAAGAGGGGAGGCCACTTGCTTACCCAGAGGTTTATTTCCCCGGGGAAGGGGGAGTTTGGCTTCTGGCTTGGCCCGGGTAGCTTTTTGCCGCTTGTCGGAGAGGCACAGTGCGGCACGCACCGGCTCGGCTGCGGTGGGGGGAAGACGCCCTCCCTAGCAGATAATACCTGTAGTGCAGTGCTTTCACCTATGGCTGTTGGCGCATGCAGTATTGGAACCTTGCTTTGGTAGTCTGAGAGATCCGAGTTCAGCTTGTTAGGAAAATTAATCCACACACACAGAGGTTTATGTCCAAAAGGAGACAGAGAGTCCCGCAACATTTATTCATGAATTAAAGGGAGAGTGTCATGGGCAATTCTCATGGGCTCTTCTAATTCATAGAGGATGCAGCTCTTTATCCCAATTTCCCGGTCCCCTATCATCTTCCCCATTGGCTGAGGTACTTGAGAGTTACAGGCTCCTGGAAACGCAATGATTAAACCCCCCTTCTATCATACATGCGCCCTTTCAATATACATCTCCGTGTCTTGCTCAGGTAGTCTAATTAAACATAGACTGGGGGTAAGCAATCAGTAGAATTCCCTATGCAAATCACTTCCTATTGTTTCTTTCTATTTCTCCAGATATCAGACCTTATATCTACCTCCAGATCAGATTGTTTGTAAAGACACTCCTCATTCCTTTCAAGCTCCTGAATAGGCAAAGCTTTGCCTTTTTTTTTTCTTGCCTAGAATGGGTTGTGGACTGTCCCTACGAAAATAATACCCAAGGATTCTCTCCTCTGGATTAATATTACGGCATTGGTGTCGTTAACGGGCCCAGAACATCTCTTAAAAGGCAGGAACTGATTAAGTACACGTCTTTCCATGGCACAAGTAGAGAAAGGAAAAACGTGGCCAAAACTCGGAATCATGTGCAAAATGAAACTGTATCACAGCTTTTGCTTCTCCTGCGGAAGAAGGGGAGAAGGCGAGAAATCCATTATACGGAGTTAATCCCCCTTTTGAATCAGCCGGGCCTTGGGAGAGACTCGGCGGCTGCGGTTGCGGCCGCAGGGATGGCAGGGGGCGGGTCTGGGCCAACCCTGGAAGCTGGCACGGCTCCATCCGCCCTCGGCACCGCCCACTCCAGGGGCTGGCGCGGCGCCCCGCTCCCAATATCCACAGCCCCGCCCCCGACCCCTAAACTGCACAGCAAGCGGCGGGGGTGGGGACATTCACGATTCCAAGCACGCAGGAAAAAAGCTGTCTCTGCCAGCGCCGGGGCAGTGGGGGAAAGGGGCCTGCCACGCCTCACCACTCCGACAGCCCTCACGCATGGGGGGGGCAGCCTCTGCGACTTTGAGCGGCGGCGCGGCATGACGCCACTGCAATAGGAGTTTCCGCCATTGTGGGAAAAAGGGAAGCAGGGCTACTGGCTTCCGCGAGCGGGACCTGCGCATTGCCATGATAGACTAATTG
>VKON01004134.1:0-26437 GCA_009741485.1 Malurus cyaneus samueli
AAACCTATTTGAACGGTGGCTCGTTTCACTTTGTGGGTGTGATCTCTGGGAGTGCCTGGGGTGGGGTGGGGGTCTTCTAAGGTAGTCCCAGGGAGTCTCCTGGGGACATCCCTCAGGTTGGGCGGGGGTCCCTGAAGGGTCCCTGAGGTCGGGTGGGGGCCTGGGGATCCCTGAGGAGGGCAGGGGTCCTTAGGGCGCCATGGGGTCGCCACGAGGGCCACCCATAGGATGGGTGGGGTCTATGGCCACTTCAGGGGGGGAAAGGGCAGATCTGGGGGGCCAGGCGATGGGGTTTTTGGGGGTTTTTTTTGGTACTGGGTGATGGGGCTGCACGGGGGGTGCTGGGAAGCCCCGGATCCCCCACATGCCCCTGAGTTCTCCGCAATGTCCCAATGTCCCTGATGCATGTCCCCAATGTCGCCAATGTCCCAATGTCTGATGATGTCCCCAATCGTCCCAGACTGGTGCTTCCGTCCAGTTTCAGAGCCACGCCGAGGCCCAGGCCGCCACATCCAGCCCGCCTGTCCACGGGAGCCCGCCACGCCTGCCGTGAGGGACCGGGGCTTGGCCGTCGTCACCTGCGGGGGATCGCCGTGTCACTTCTGCTGTCCACCGCGTGTGTAGATTATCTTCTGTGTAAGTCACTGCAGGGTCACTCAGGGTCATCGCCTTTATATCTGCGAGTCCTTGGCAGCCATTGTCACAAGTCTGATGCAGAGCGTTAATCATTGGCACCCTTCTCTCATCATCCCTCCTCATCTCTTCCATCCATCCTCCAGCATTGGTCACCGTTCATGTCCACCTCCCTCCAATTATCGTCCGGTCCGTCATCCCCATCACGCACACCTTCAGCATTGTCTAACCTTTGTGTCACTTAGCACGAGTGTCAGCGTAGCTCCCCTTCATCATTGTCCCCATCGAAACAGTGCGCTAGTCACGTCACTTCGGTGTCACCTTTGTTCCATCGTCACCCCTCACCCCTCCTCTCCGCCACGTCTTGCCCTGTCACCCATCCAGCCACTGTGTCCCCATCCCAATGGTCCGCTCCAACAGTCTATGCGCAGCATTCCAGTCCATCCCAGTGTACCCTCGCCAGTGTCCCCATCCCACCCCATCACCACCCAACCACCATCCACCAATCACCTCGTCCACTCTTCTGACCTGACCCAGAGTGGACCCCTGAGTTGACCCTCACGCGCTGCCCCCGATCTGCGCCTCGAGTGCGACCGCCGGAGTGCCCCCAAGTGCCCTGAGTGACCCGTAGTGCCTCGGAGTGATCCCCAGTGACCCCTTCACCGACAACCCAAAAAGCCCGTCAACCTGTGCCCTGAGTGCCGCCGATGACCCTCAGCTCGTGCCCGAGTGCGCCCAAGTGACCCTCACTGCAGCCCAAGTGACCTCGCCGTGCCTCCAAGTGCTCCCAAGTGACCGCGAGTGACCTTCACTCGGTGCCTGAGTGTCCCTGAGTTGCCCCGGTGACGCCAGTGACCCTCACGACCGTGCCCCAAGGCCGCCCGAGTGACCTCACTGTGCCGCAAGTGCCACCACAGTGCCCCTCACTGTGCCCCGAGTGACCCTCACCATGCCCCAAGTGCCCCCAAGTGACCCAAATGACCCTCACTGTGCCGCGAGAGCCCCACGTGCCCACACAGTGCCACGAGTGACTCCCATACCCCACCAAGTGCCCAAGTGCCCCCGACATCCCCGAGTGCCCCCATGCCCCAATGTATGCTCTCACCGTACCGCCGCCCACATCCGACATACTGTGCCCGCCAGTGCCCCCAAGTGCCCCGGGTTGACCCTGCCAAAGGCCCCCGAGTGACCCTCATGCCACTGTCCCCAGGGCCGCCATCGTCCAGCCTGGGTGTGAAGGTTTTCAGACACGGGAAGAAAGGAGCGCGGGGTGCGCGGTATCGCAGCAGGTGGCCGACACCAAGCTGGCGCAATTTGTTCAGCCCATCGGCCCCTCAGTTCGGAGGCCTACAGGCGCTACACGCCAGGCCAGTATGGACGGGATGGACTGGAGGTGGACGGAATGGACTGGGAGGGGACTGGGAGAGACATTGGGGTATCATCTGGGGACACTGGGGAACTCTGGGGACACTGCAATCACAGCTGGGCATGTCAGCACCCCCATCCGCCCTCCCGGCAGTTTGGGAGCCTAAACACGCGCCTACACACAAGGCAGTATGGACTGGGATAGACTCGGGATGGACTGGGCAAGGACTGGGATGGACTGGAACGGACCTGGGAGGGACTGGAGTGACACGCGTCATGTGGAGATGATGGACTCCAGTGGGAACACTACTGGGGAGACGATGGGTGCCCAATATCCACATGGGTTTTGTGGTGGCTGGGTGGGGTCCCTGGATTGGCGGTGGTGGCCCCGGTGGCCCATGGCGGCCCCTGCTGTAACCGACGGTGGCTCCGGTGTCCGCCCCTGGTGTCCCCCCCATTTTTCCCCCAGCTGATGCCAGGCAGCAGAGCGGCCTCCTGGTGGCACTGGGTGGGGCACTGGGATGGGATCACCTGGGGGTGGCCTGTCCCCACGGTGTCCCCATTGTCCCCACGGTGTCCCGCCATTGTCGCATTCGTCCCAAGCTGATGCAGGCAAGCAGGCGCCCTGGGTGGCCGCGCACCTCGGCCTACCTCAGCCCATGGTCCACCTGGCCGTGCAGAATGCAGCACATGGGCACCGGGCTCAAACCCCCAACGGCGCTCATCGCCCACCCCCGCCCTGGCCACCGCTCCTCAGGGTTACGGGACAGCGGGACATACGGGGACACCGGGAGGGGACACAGGGAGGGACCACGGGGACGGGGAAATTGGGGGTGGAAGCGGTGGGGGATGGGACAATGGGAAGGGGGCACAGGGAGGCGGGAGCACCGAGGTTGGGGACATTGAGGGGGACACGGGGTGGGGACAATGGTGACAAACACCATGGATGGGACACGGAGGATGGGATGGGGCATGAGGGGACATCACAGATGGGACATGGCACTTTGGGGACAGTACGGACTATAAACAAAAACCAACCCCCACCAAACCCGGGGTCCCCGGGTTCTCCGGTTCCCTGGCTGATGTCCCCGCTGTCCCGGTGCTGTCCCCGCTCTCCCCATCAGTCCCCGCTGATGTCCCGATACCTGTTCCCCATCGGCTGTCCCCCCGGCTGTCCCGCTCGATGTCCCCTATGGTACACGGAGAGAGCTGGCTGTCTCCCGATTATGTCCCCATGGGCTGTCCCGCCGCGTTCCCACCTCGCGCGGCGTACCGCGTCTGTCCGTCTGATGTCCCCGCCGCGGTCTGACGCTGTACGTCTTCATTGGACACGAGGAAACCCCCCGGCCATGGCGGCACCCATTCACTTCCTGTTGCGCGGTGTCTCGGCCTGGCTTCGTTGCGCCGACTTCGAAGCCGTTTACATGGCTACATGCCCGGCTCTGCTGACAACACGCGCAGCTTCGGTATAGCACACTCGTGCCTTGGTTCCGACCGAGCGCGGTCTACGCGGGAGGGGTCGGACCCTGCACCTTTCCTTCGCCATTGGATCGGACCGACCACGCCCCTCAGGGACCACGCTCCCCCTCGGGCCACAACTTGAACTAATTTCCTCATTTGGTGTTACATTTCAATTAAAGACAGTGCTGCAGTAAAGAGAGGCTTTAGTCTTCCTAATATGCCCTTAATCACACCGCCCCGGCCCCATCGCTGGACTCTCTTTACTGACAGGCTAAACAATGAAAGCCTCAAAGGTTTGACCACTTCCATTCTAGATCAAAAATCCCTCGTAAAGTGTCAGCACGTAGCCCCCCCAAAAAGTCATGCCACACGTCTACCCGGGCCGCTGAATCACGACGGTCAATTCCTAACGGTGAGGCACTGATCCTAGCCTTCTTACGAGCCCACTGAACCAATCTAATTAATTAAAGTCAACATAGACCTTTATCCGGTTTCTGTCGATCTCCGTATACCGACCAGCAGGCCCTGCGGGAATCCAGCATCCTGACACTCACTTTGCTATACCAACTCAGCTGTGCCCTCGCGCCCTTCCACTAAAGATGTGGTCGTCCCGACCTCGGGCAAAACGCCCACACGTGGCTCCACGACCACCCTTTACCTTCTTAGCACTTGACAAAAAGTAACGGCCTGCCACCACTCTAGTGAATACCCGCCTTCCTCTCTATACTGAGTGCGTTCCGCCTTCGGTATCGGGAGCTCTTGATCCATCTAGCATGCAGGAGTTCCAACCATTCCCACACCCTCACCAGGCCTTATGAGGTCTGCGGTACGAGATGCACCTTATAAGCTCACACTCTCAATACCCTGCCATTCTCGGAACCCGCCCTCACCTGTCTCGCGCATCTGCCCAACTAGCCAGCTTCCCTTTCTCCTATAAACACCGTCTCTGTAGCAACAACTCACATCGACGCAGAGCCTCGCCATATTAACAGAGAGCACGCTTCTCCGTGGACATAAGCCTAAGAAGCCCACGCCCAATGTAAGGCACTCTCGCTCGGCGTTCATCCCATGTGCCTCGCCTAACCTAATATTCGTCCCCAGGGCCCCTGAGATGCCCTCAGTTCCCCGAGCCGCCGCCAGGTAGCGGTTGAGTTCCTCGGGAGATGCTCGCAACTAATTAGCTCTCCCGATATCCGCACTGCGCGAGGACAGGCGTAACGCCCTGGACAAGTTGCGCATCTACTACTAGGCCTAGCCTCACCTAGAGTACACTTTGCGAAGGGACTGCGTGCCTGAGTAGGGGACTACGAGCGATAATTGTGCATCGGGGTGAGACCTAGTGATGGTCGAAATTCTCACTGGAGATTCCTGGATTATTATGCCTCAGCGAGCATGCGCGACGTGTGGTGGGCGCACCTGCGAGGAAGGCCGACCAGAGGAGGGGAGATCTTCGATGCCTGTGGGTTAGGACAGACGAGTTAATAGGCACTGGAGAGGAGGAGAACCATTAAAGTAGAGACTGGGGAGGGAACGACACTGGACGTCCTTACAGTAGTGGAAGTTAGGACACAACTGGATGTGCAGCCGGTATGTTCTTCTATCTGTGTTCACCCTATCAAGAGATTAGCCTCGTTGTAGGACTCTCGTGAGAGGTAGAGTGTGTGGATGTACATCTGGAAAGGATTCGCTATGTTATATAGACTGGTGGTCACTAGGAGAAGATGATGAATCACCCGAATGAGATTATGCGAGTAAAGAGTACATCGAGCTTTGAGCGCATTGGCATCTCTCTTAGTACAAAGATGTGCACTATGGGAAGTCCATAGTGAAGAAAATGTGTCTGCTTATTACAGGTGTAGTGATCCACTTCCCCAGCTCAGAGAAGTTGGACCAGGTGATAAGTTGTCATTGCAGGTTCGAGTCAATCAGAAGGGGATTACTGAGGGTAGAATACACTTTAATTTCAAAGGTTGGTAGTACAATATCGTTACTACGGGTAGATGAACTCAGACAGCCTGGAAGGCCAAGGGAAGAAGAGAGTCCAAGCGCTTTGGTAGGTTGTCCCCGTGGAGTAGTCATTGGAGTCGTATTGTCACCGTGTGTCTCGCGGCCAGTTTCTCGCTTGTTACTTTTTCCGTGTATCGGTGTTTGGGTTGATAATCACTATACAATGCCGTGTTCGCTGATTGGGTACATGGTACTGGAGTGTGGGCGACGTGGGTGGATTCTACTCCTGGAGGATGATTCTAACCCAGTGTACGTAGCCTGGAGCACAGGAGAAACCTGCAAGCTGTTGGAGTAGTAATTTCTGCGCTTTCACTTGTCTGCCGGATGAGGAATTGCAATCGTGGCTGGATGTCTGCTCGTATCACAGCCCTACGGAACCGCTCAGGATCCGTGCTCTCACCGGGCTCAACAGCCGTAAACATGGGCTCGTTGCGCTCCACGCTATGGACCCCGGCCCATCCTTCGCCACTATCGCTCCACTGCGGCAGCGGTCTGTCGCTGCCTCGCTCCGCCCTCGCGGGCCACTCGGTCTCCGGATTGGTTACCCGGAGCAGCCGAGAGCGAGGAGGACCGCACCCCGCTCAAAAGGAGAGCGCGAGCCCAAGCACGGGCCGCTTTTCTGCCACACCAATATACAAGTAGATCAGGGCACCATCCGAACAAGGCCATTATAGCAGGTCCGCCCTCGAGATCTAGCCTCCTCCACATCCGATGCACCCCACGCGTCGCTTGGTGAGCTCCTGCGCAGACGTCGCCCAGACCCCCAATGATGCGCAGAAATTAACGCGGGCATAACACGCCCTACAAAACTAGACGAAACTGCCATTCACGAGATGGCACCACAGCCCTACGGAGTGCTAGCTTCTACCATCTGCTGCTGCTCCCCAAATAGGTAGAGAGACCCGGGAGTCACTACCGGACTCCGCTCCCCAACACACTAGCGGCGATCGCGTCGCTGCTCAGCGGCAGTCCCTCTCCAAAGAAGACTTATAACTCCAGGAACGCGTTGTACCTCCCCCACAATAGAAATAAGCCGGCAGACTCCTATTAACCGTCTTCCAGCAACAACTACATTCGGGTGCACAGAAAGCGTGCCAGACCACCGCATGCCTTCATACGGTACCGGCACAAAGATAGACTGTCTGGATTGCTCAGCCTGAGCCGTGACGACCCCCCAAAAATTAACCGGGTGATGCGCCCCTGCCGGAATATAACCCCCTGAGGCAACAGCCCCAAAATAACCTGGAACCCCTGCCCCTGCCCTAGAATAATGTGGACTGGTGCCTCTCCTGCTTTGAGATCCCGTGTCTGTCCTGGCCAGTCCCAATTCCTGCCGTTTACTCGGGCTCCATGTCGGCCGATCCTCCCGTTGTGCTCGACGTTGTCAGGGCCGCATCTCCCGCCTCTCGGGGCGGCCGTTCCAGCTGTTTAGGGAGCCCGTTGTTCTGGCATGTGGGGACCATCTCCCATTTTGAGACGCACCCTACTCAGCCATTGAGGTTTTAGGGCCACTGTTTGGAGGCGCCCGGTTGGCAGTTTGTCGGGCGGCCTACCCCTTGGAGTGTCCGGGGTCCTGTCCAGATTTCTTACGGGCCGTCCGCCCAGCTTGTGGGTCGCACTTAGCAGGTTTATTAGGGCCCCCATCTTGGTCGGGATCTCCCATGCGGGATTCTCAGTGGCCCCATGATGTCGGGCCGTTTCACAGAGCACAGGGTACCAGATCGTATTGCCAGTCTTACGTAGCGACCCAAGAGCCCTGCGCCATTTTACGCGGCCCCGTTCCACAGATTGTAGGGTCCCTGCCCAGTTTTCACGGATGAGCCACGCCACTCGCCAGGCTCTTAGGGCCACCGACGACGGGTGTAGGAGCCCCAGTCCCACGGCCGCACGCTGTTTTAGGGCCGCCACAAGGACCAGCTTCCGAGGGCCCCGTGCCTGCTCCAGCTGGTTTAGCGCCCTGTCTGTCTTTAGCGGCGCCCCGCTCTTGCCTCCAGCTATTAGAGGCCCCGCTCCCACCTGTCAGGGCCCACTCCCGACAGCTGCCTTCGGTACGGGGCCCGCCCGGTGGCCGCATAGGCGGTATAGGGCCCACTCCCACTTACGGTGCGCGCCCGCTCCAGCCTTGTAGGCCCCCACTTTGGCCCACGCTCTTAGAGCCTCGCGTAACCCGGAGGCACGTTTAGCCGGCCGCATCCCACCGCTGTGGGGGCCCTACACGCTCCCAGCCGGCCTCAAGGCGTCGCCTCATCCAAGCTCTTAGAGTGCTGCGCATGCGGGCATTTCCTAGGCCCGGGTCACGCAGACTTAGGCGCGCGCGGCCCGTTCGCGCCGCAACTTTAAGGGCGCCCGTTATCCCCAGCTTTAGGCCCTGTGTTAGGCGCATCATTTCCGCGCTATTCAGGGTGCGGGCGCCCTGGTTGATGGGCCCGGCCGATCGCCAGCTTTAGCCCGAGAGGCCCGCGGTGCTTGTAGGCGCCCATTGCTACGGTTTTTTAGGGGCCCCTTGTCTGACCTCACTGTGCTTACAGGGCCCCCATCCCTATAGCCTTTAAGCGCCCTTCCCCGCGCCCGCGCCGGTCCCACGGTCTTTTAGGGCCCCGCGCGCGTAGCAGCCCATCCAGATTTAGGGCCGCGCTCCCCGGGCCCGGGGCGGCCTGCGCTACTGGCACCAAGGCCCGCCTCCTCCGCAGTGCCCCAGCAGGGGTCTTAACATCCTTCAGTCGTCTGACCACCCCTGCCCCAGGGAGTCTCGCTCCGGACTCCGAGAATCCCTCTGGCGCGACGATGTGGCCTGCCCTTCGGAACTGTCATCTCCGCCAAGGGTCTTTCCCGGTGGCCACGGGGCCACCCAACCAGAGCGGAGGAGTGCTTCGGCTGGGGACACGGGGACAACGGGCACATTGGGGAACAGGTTGGCTGGCAGTTGTGGGACAGTGGGAGGTAGTGGGCCTCCGACATGTGTGGACGATATGTGCGCGTCGCTGGACAGGCCACCGAACCAGACAACGCTGCCTCCGGTGGGGGACACATGGGATACTGGGGCCGACACCGGGCTGCCAAGGACTGGCGGACAGTGGGGACATTGGAGACATCGCGCCAGGTGACAGGTGGGGCCACAGCGGGGACATTGGGCGGACATCGGGGACTGAGTCGGGGACAGTGGGCGAAATAGTGGGGCATATTGGGGACCGCAGTGGACCACTCGTGTGGTCACATTGCGGGTGCAACACCAGGGCACAATGGGGACAATGGGGACAATGGGGAACAATGGGCCAGTGGCCGACCATGGGCGCTCCCTAATACCCAAACCCAGAGGCAAGTGCTCGAGCTGGGGACATGGGGGACGCGCAGCAGGGAGGGAACGGTACACGTGGGCACTGGGCACCCGGGCACCCGGACGGGGATCACCCTTGGGACATTGGGATACTGTAGGATCTGGGAGAGTCGATATTGAGCGACAAGTGGGGAACAATTGGGGGCATTGGGATCATTGGGGGACACTGGGCACACTGGGCGGGGACCACCTGGGCGACATTGCGGGAAATGGGAAACAGTGTGGGGACATGGCGGACCACACTGGGGACATCTGGGCCCAAACATGGGACGTTGCGGAGCCAGCCCCGCGACGGGGACATTTGGGACCACGGGGGACCGCTGGGCCAGACCCATGGCGCGCACATTGGGACAGGGGTGCCAGCGGTCTGTCTGTGGATCAGGGGCGCACCTAACGCAGCACAGCCGAGACGGGTGCTCAGTGACGGAACAAGGGGGACGAGGCGGGACAGTCGGGGGCACCAGTGGGGGGCAATTGGGGCATACCCGGGCCCTGGGACATTTGGGGACAGACTCGGGTGCGGAGACACGGGGCATGTTGGAACATGGGGACTTACTGAGGGGACAGGAGCAATGGGGGGAGCACCACAAGTGGCAGGCACACGGGACAGAGCTTTGGGACACTCAGGGCCAGGGCCGCCTTACCCTGAGTGCCCCTCGATGTCGCTCCATGTCTCCAATGGTCCTCCCCCCTTGATGTCCGTCAAAGGGGATGACCATGTCCCCGCAATGTCCCAATGCCAGCCCCCGATGTCACCTCGCCGGCCGTGCCCCAAACCATGGTCCACGATGATTCCACCGGCAGGTGTTCCATGGTCCCAATCCCCATCCCTCCCTGTCCCTGTTCGCCATCCCTGTCCCCTCGGCTCCCGGCAGCCCATGGAGCGGGGTCGGTGTCCGCGTCTCTCCTAGTGTCCCCATGTCCCTGTGCGCTCGTGTCCCCATGTCCCCCGTGCTGCTCCCCTAAGTCGCCCATGTCCCTCCCGTGTCCCGCACGTCCGTCCCCCGTGTCCCCGTGTCCCCGCAGGTTTTGTCAGCTTTGATAACCCCGCCAGCGCCCAGGCCGCCATCCAGGCCATGAACGGCTTCCAGATCGGGATGAAGCGACTCAAAGTGCAGCTCAAACGGCCCCCAAGGACGCCAACCGGCCTACTGACGGTGAAGTGACACGGGGGACAGTCGGGAAGCCTGGGGATCAGCCCTCGGGACAGCGTGGCCGGCACGATCGGGGCACACGGCGGACAGCCTGGGGAACGAGCGCCGGGGGCCGGGGACCAGCTTGGGGACGATCCCGGGGACCACGGTGGACAGCCGGGGCGGATCATCCTGGGGACAGCACCCAGGGACGAAGCCATAGGCGGACATCCCCGGGGGAGCACGGGGGCACAGCCGGGACGAGTCCCGCGTGCGGACCACGGGGGACAGCCTTGGGGACAGCCCGGGGACCACAGGAGACACGCGGGGACAAGCAGAGATACCCCAGGGACGCGTGGGGACCCAGCCGAGGGACCAACCCCCAAGGCGACCAGCCCCGGCGACGAGCCTGGGCGAACGAGCCTGGGGACCCAGGTACAGTCTAGACAGTGAGACCGGGCCTGCGTTACGCCTTGCGGGCGAACAACCTGGGGGACAGGGGGTGTGGGCGCCAGACATGCCCGCCCTCCCCAGTGGAGACCCCCTGGGGACACAGGGGACAGTGTGGGGAGAGCGACTCTGGGGACAAAGGCCACGGACCGGCGGGACAGCACGTGGGGACAACCTCCAGAAGACACAGACTGGGGGAAGTTTGGGGACGACGGGGACCACCCCTGGGAAACGGGGGGACACGCCCTGGGACACCTTTGGGACACCCTGAAGACACACCGGCTGGGAGACAGCCCTGGAGACACCGGGGACAGCTCTGGGACACCCTTGGGAACCACCCAGGAAACGCCCCCCAGGAGCCCTCACAGCGTTTTGGCTGTCCCAGGCGATTTGGGGGGGGGGGTTGGGATTGCCCGGGGGGGTATTTGGGGTTCCCTCCCGGTTTGGGTTCCCCCCGGGTTTGGGTGTCCCAAGGATTTGGGGAGGAGGTTAACAAGACCCCCCCCAACGCTTGCCTGACGCCCCCATCCCACATTTCCCCCCCCAGGAGGCTCCGGAGCAGCCACGCCTTATGGCTTGGGCCCCCGGTCCGCCATTGCAAAGCAGCCCCCTCCCCCATTCCGGGAGGTGCCCGGGGGGGGGCTGCGGTTCCTGCGGGGCGGGGGGGCCCGGACCCGCCCCACGCTCAGGAAGGGATGGACGCCCCTCCAGGCCCCCGCAGTTATCGCCAGTCCATCCCGTTCTCCAGTGCGGGTGCCAGCGCCCCCCCGCAGCTCTGTTTTTTGGGGTTCGTGCCCGCCTAAGGACCCCCAATTCAAATTCTCCCGCCAAGAGAGAACCCCCCCCATCCCCTCCCCCCGGGACCTTTCTTGGGCTTTTTCTCACCCAAACAGGACCACAAACCAGCTCCAAGGGGGGGGGTAATGGGGGGCCCACTGGAGGGTAACTGGGGGCACTGGGGGGTACTGGGGATACTGGGGTGTCACTGGGGTCCCCCCCGACTGCTCCCCCGGGGCGCAGGGGACCCCCAACACTGCCACTGGCACGCCTCCGCCCCCACCTGCCTCAGCTTCCCTCGGGATGGGGGACAAACTGGGACACTGGGGACACCACAACGGTGACGAAACCGGAATGGGGCTGGGAACCCGGGGATGGGCTGGGACACAAACTGGGAACAAACCTGGGGATAAACTGGGAACACAAACTGGACTGATTCTCCGGCACTGGGATTCTGTTATTGGGATTTTTCACCAACGCTGGGGCATTTTCCCTGGCTACTCGGATGATCCCAGAATGGAACGCTCCAGAATACTGGTGCCTGCGATAGCGGGAAACGCTCCGCGTACTCACGGGGATGAATGCCCAACCGGGAAACGCTCCGATACTGGGATAACTGGATCGGGAAACGCTCAGCGGTAACTCCGGGAGTGCTCCCAACACCTGGGATTTCTCGGGACGCGGATGCGTTCGACACGCAACGGGGATGCCTGTGATATGGGAACGCTCCAGTATTGGGATGGTTCCAAACCTGGGAGATCATCCGAACTCGGATGCTCTGGGCGTGCAGGGGATATGGGAACGCTCCAGCAGCGGGATTCTCCAGTAATGGGATGGTCTGATACCGGAATGTTCCACCATGGGGATTCCTCCAACACCGGGATGTTCTCGTACCCCAATATTCCAACACCGGGATGATCCCAAACTGGGATATTCCTACACCGGGATCATCTGATACCAAATTTCCCAACAACCCGGAATCCATAGCCCCCGCGCCCACCCAGAAGTAGCGATGATCCGCACCACCCGAAAATTCCAGCACCGGGATGATTTAAAACCAGAAATCCAACACCTCAGAAATTCCGACACAGGAGATCCTACCAGAACAAAAATTTCAACTTGGATGACTCCAAAGTGGGATGATCGACATTGGACACTTCAGTATGAATCCCTGACCCGCTCGGATGTCCCCATTTTCGGGCGAATGTCCCCACTTTGGATGTCCCGACTCTGGGGATGTCCGCCCATTCCACGAATGTCCCCCCCCCACGATCCAGGAACGGGACACGGCAGCGGCCATGCCCGGGAATGTGTCGGAATGCCAACAGGGCACCAAGGCGACACCCAGGGGACACGGACACGTGGCTCCGGCCCGACCCGAAATCCGCAAAATCCCAGACGATCCCAAACAATCCCAAATGATCCCAAATTCCAGGGGGTGCCACCCCCCACCAGCCAAACGGGGGGCCATGGTCTGAGACCCAAACCAGTGAGCCCCCAAACTGGTACCAGTGACCCAAACCAGTGGACCCCAGTAACCGGGCCAATGGCCAGTACCCCAAAACCGTGACCCCAAACTGGAACGCAGTGACCCAAACCAGTGACCCCAGTGAACCCCCAAACCAGTGACCCCAAAACTGGCAGTGGACCCCAAAACCAGTGGACACCCAAACTGGGCAGCTGAGCCACCAGTGACCCAAACTGCCGACCGACCGGACCCCCAAACCACAGTGACCCAAAACTGAGACCAGTGACCCAAAACCAGTGACTCGCACATGACGCGAAGCCAAAACTGGACAGTGGACCCCGGAAGACGCTAGGACCAGTGACACACCACTCGACCCAAACCAGTGCTCGCCAGTGGGCCTCCAAACTGGGACTGGTGGCCCCAAATTCCCCCGCACCAGTTCGCCCCCAGTCCCCCCAAACTGGTCGGTGTCCCTCCCCCAAATGGGTCTGAGCCCCACCCCAACTGGGACCAGTTTTAACCCCCAGCGTCCCCAACATGGGGTCAGACGTGATACCTTACTGGTTGGAGCCCCTAGCTGTAGCATCGAACATTGCGTTAGGCGACCGGCACCCCCAAACTGGGTCGGGATCCCCAAACTGGGTTCTGGTCCCTCCTAAACTGGTCAGGGTCCCAAAACCTCAAAACCAGTTCACTCCCTCAGCACCCCCAAAACTGGTCCTCCCCCAAACTGGTGCCAAGCCCTCCTAAACTGGTCAGCCCCCCTCCCCAAACTGGTCCACCCCTCCCGAACTGGGTTGGGACCCCCCTCCAAACCTGGTCCAGCCCACGCCAAACTGGTCCAGCCCCCCCCACACAACGTGGTCCAGAGACCCCAACTGGATCAGGGCCACTCCAAAACTGGTCCGCCCCCACCTCCAAACTGGGTCCATGCCCCCCAATACGTCCACCCATAACTGTCATGACCCCGCCAAACTGGTCCACCCCGCACCCAAACTGGTCCAGTCCCCCCATCCCAAATGCACCCCAAACTGGTCCAGCCCCCCTCCCAAAACTGGTCAGCCACCCCTCCAAACTGGTCCAGCCCCCCCAAACTGGTCCAGGCCCCTCCCAACTGGTTCCAGCCCCCCTCCAACTGGTCAGCCCCCCCTCCCCCAACGCCCCCGCCTCCTGTAACATAGAGAGGGGGAGGGCGCCCCGCGCCGTTTTGGGGGGGTTCGGGACCTCGCTGGGTTGATGTTTGGGGGGTGGGGGAGGGGTCGGGGGCGTGGTGGGTGGGAGGGCGAAGCCCCCCGGGCTTCGTGCTTTATTTAATTCTGCTTATTTTATTGCAGTATCCTTTTTTTTTATCTGTTTGTTTATTTTCTCTTTTTTTTTCTCGGTTTTTCGTCAACATAATAATAATAAAAAAAAATACAAAAAAAAAAAATTAAAAAAACCCACAAAAATTCCCCAAACCCAATCTTGGATTCTGTCTTTTTTTCTTCTCTCCTGGAATTGTTTTGGGGTTTTTTTTAAGGGCAATTCCAGATTTTTTTCCCCCTCACTCTCATCATGGGGGAGCACGGCCCTGGCGGGAGTTTTCCGATTCAATAAATCGATTTATTTAAAAGAATATGTTACAATTAATTACACTAAAAGGGGCTTTTCCCGACGAACGGGGACGCCGGGAGCAGCTGGAAGTGGGAAAACGGGAAAAACAGGATTGGGATTTTTATTTTTATTTTTTTGGGCCGATTTCTCCCTTTTTCGGGGTTTTTTTTTAGTGTTTTTAAAAAATTCTGTTTGAAGTTTTAAAAATCCACAGAAAGACGGGTTGGGTTTGATCTGTTGGAATTTGGTTTGAAATTGGGAATTTTTTGGGATTTGACCCAAATTGGGGGAGCTGGAGGGGGGTTTTAGGGGGATCCCAAATTTCTCCCGTTTTCCACCCAAAATTCCCGGAATTTCCGCGGTCCGTGGGTTCCCGAGAGAATAACAAAACATCCAATTAATGAGGATCCCAATTAAAGAGGTACGGATCATAATGTTAGTGTGAATTCCTGGCCCCCAGCTGCTCCGGAGCCGAGGATTTGGGATTTTTTTCCCCCCAAAAATCTCCCCCATCCCTTCCCAAAACGGGGATTTTTGGGAAAATCCCATTTCGGGGCGATTCCTGGGGTTGGGAATGGGGTTTGGGTTCCGAATATTCCCAAATTCACCCCAAAATCTGGTGGAAGCTAGTGAGGAACTGGGCTCCAGGACCCAGCACAAAAAATGGGGAAACATGGATCTTTCCAGGTAGATTTTTCCTCTCAAAACACAAAAAATCCCACTCAAAAATTTAGTGAAAAATGAATTCTATCCTAAGTCTGCATTTTCCCTACCCAAAACATGAAAAATCCCACTCAAAATTAGGGAAAAAACGGCTTTTCCAGGTGATTTCTCCTCAAAAAAAAGGAAAAATCCTGCTAAATCAAGAAAAAATGAGGCTTCTCTGGTGATTGTTATCGCTCCTGGGGAAACTGCCTCATATCCATGGAAAAATCCTGCTCAAAATACAAAGAGAAAAAGGTGGCTTTTTCCCAGGGTTGATATTTCCCTCTCAAGAAACAACCGAAAAAATGCCATTCAAATATAGGGACGGCAAAAAATGGGATTTTTTTCCTTCGCAAAACATGAAAAACCTCCAATCAAAATCAGGAAAGAAATGGCTTGTTCGTCCAGGTGATTTATCTCTCAAAACATGAGAAAATTACGGGAACTACAGGACTTTTCCAGGTGGATTGTTTACGCATGCCGAAACCAAGCACAAAACCTCAAAAGGAGCAAAAATGTCACATTTTTGGATTATTTTTGTTCCCCAAAAAATTAAAAAAAAAAACCAAAAAAACCTCAAAAGAAGCAAGAAACCTCACCTTTTCCAGATTATTTTCCCCAAAAATTCCCCCCCAAAAAAAGTGGAAACTAGAAATCAAAAATCCCAATTCATCAGGACAAATGAGAATATTTCCTCGGAATTTTACTACCCTTTGGGATTTTTTTTTCTTTTTGTGGTTTTTCAATCCCACAATATTTTTTTCTTTAAAAATATGTAAAAAAAAAAAATGGAATGGAGACAGAAAAAGAAAAAGGGGTGGGAAATAAATAAGAAAAAAAATCTGCTGCCCCACCCCGCACCCCGTGGAGTGTTTGAAGGAATTCTTCATTCAGATTAAACATTCCCAGGTTTTTTTTTTTTCTTTTTTCCTCCAAATTTTTCGCACCACCTCCGACCCAGCGCAGAAAACGCGACGATGTTATTTTTTTTTCTTAAAAAATTCCAAGTTTTGTAAAAAAAAAAAAAAAAAAAAAAACAAACCCCAAAAAAAATCCCCAAAATTCCCAACTCGGATCCGGAGAGAGGAAAAAGGATTTTGGGGGTGGGCTTTTCCCCGAGATTCTTTTGGGAATTTTTTTTGTTTTTCCCTTTTGAATTCCAATACAAGATGACGGCACGAATGGATTTTGGGAATTAATGATATTTTTAGTTTTTTTTTTGTTGTTTTGTTTTTGTTTTTTTTTTGGAGAGGGGGAAAAGGGGCTTTAATACAATAACGGAAATTTTTTTTAGGGAATTTTTTTAGGGATTCTTGGAAAAAAAACTCCCCCGGGGTTAAGTGGCCGCGTCCCTTTGCTGTGACCTGACCAGCTGGAAAATATTCTGGAAAAGAAGGAAAAACAAAACAAAATAAAATAAAAAAAATATTAAAAAAAGGGAAAACGTGAAGGTGGAGATGGGAATTTTTTCAGAAAAATGGAAATTTTGGGGGAAAAATGGGATCAGGGAATGCTGGGAATGGCCCAAATCCCAGCGGGATCATCCCAAATCCAGGGTTTGATGGTCCTAAAGGATTCCCACATCCCAAAATTTGGGAAAAGGGAAGGAAATCCCAGGGAAAGGATGGAAATCTTGGTTTTCCCCCTGAAAAAAAAAACCCAAAACTGTCCCCCCTTTCCCAAATGGGTCATTCCCGAAAAATTCCATCCGGGATTGGGGTGGGAATGGGTTTTTCCCAAGCCAGGGGGTTTTGGGGCCTCTTTTCCCACATTTTCCCCAATCAATCCCCTCTCCAGGAAGTTTTTCCCACATTTTTCCCAGATTTTTCCCAATTTTCCCACCTCCACAAGGTTTTTCCCACATTTATCCCAGATCTTTCCCACTCATTCCCATCTCCAGGTGCCTTTTCCCAGATTTATCCCAAATTTTTCCCCGTTATTGCCAGCAGGATTTTAGGCTTACCCCATTATTCCCAGATAGATTTTGGGATCATCCCATTATTCCCAATGGGATTTTAGGCTACCCCATTATTCCCATATTAATTTTGGAATCACCCCGTTATTCCCAGATGGATTTTAGGATCACCCTGTTATTCCCAGCAGGATTTTGGGATCACCCCGTTATTCCCAGTGGAATTTTGGGGAAATTTGGGAATTCTCACCTCCTTCCTCCACTTGAGCTCGCAGAAGACGCGCTCGAAACACTCGTGCATGTAATTGAACTGCGGGGAAAAAAATGGGAAAAAAATGGGAAAAATGGGAAAAAAATCGAAAAAAAATGGGAAAAATGGGAATATGGGGAAAATGGGGAAATGGGAAAAATGGGGAAAAAAAGGGGAAAATGGGGAAATATGGGATCGGGGAACAGCCAGGGAAAGACGGCGGGGAGGATCCAGGAAAAATCCAGGAGCTCCAGGGAGGAATTGGGATTTGGGATTTTTTGGGATGCGGGATTTTTTGGTATTCGGGACTTTTCAGGATTTGGGATTTTTCGATATCTGGGATTTTTTGTGATTTGGGATATTTTGGTATCCGGGATTTTTCAGTATCTGGGATTTTTTTTATATTTTTTTGGTATCCGGGATTTTTCGGTATCTGGGATTTTTGGGGATTTTTTTTGGTATCCCAGATTTTTTGGGATTTGGGATGTTTTTGGTATCCAGGATTTTTCAGTATCCAGGATTTTTTGGGGATTTTTTTTCAGTATCCAGGATTTTTCTGGGGATTTTTCGTTATCCAGGACTTTTCAGGATCCAGGATTTTTTGGGATTTGGGATTTTTTTGGTATCCAGGATTTTTCGGAATTTGGGATTTTTGGGGATTTTTTTCAGTATCCAGGACTTTTTTGGATTTGGGATTTTTTCGGGATCCAGGATTTTTTCGTTATCTGGGATATTTTTGATATCCAGGATTTTTCAGTATCTAGAATTTTTCGGGATTTTTCAGGATCTGGGATTTTTCGTGATTTGGGATTTTTCATGATTTGGGATTTTTCGGGATCCGGGATTTTCCGGGATCCGGGATTTTTCATGATTTGGGATTTTGTGTGATTTTGGGGTGACTCACATATGGGGTGAAGATCTTGACCCAGCGGGGTTTGCGGGGTGCCCGCGCGTACTCGAAGCAGAAAGCCATGCCCTCCTCGTCCGTGTCCCAGCGCTGCATCTCCTCCCACTCGAACGCGATCACCTGGTTCTGCGGGATTCGGGGAATTCGGGATTTGGGATTGGGGAATTCAGGGTTTGGGATTTGGGGTCTGGGGTTCTGGCGGGAATTGGCGTTTGGGGTTTGGGATTTGGGGTTTGTGGGATTTGGGATTTAGGGAATTCGGGATTTGGGGTTCTGCAGGAATCGGGGATTTGGGGATCCCAGGCATTTGGGGTTCTGTGGGAATTTGGGGTTTGTGGCAGCTTGGAGATTTGGGGTTCTGAGGGAATCAGGGTTTGGGGATGTCGGGTTTGGGGAGTTCCACGGATTTGGGGATCTGCGGGAATCAGGAATTTGGGGATCCCAGGGATTTGGGGATCCCATAGATTTGGGGTTCTGTGGGAATTCAGAGTTTGGGGTTCTCTGGGAATCAGGGTTTGGGGATCTCAGGGGTGATCCCAGGGATTTGGGGTTCTGCGGAAATTCAGGGTTTAGGGTTTTGCAGGAATTGGGATCCGTGGGCCCTTGGGGATGATCCCAGGATGATCCCAGGGATTTGGGGATCTCAGGATGATCCCAGGGATTTGGGAATATGGCAATGATAAAATCCAAGCTGTGGGGTCAGGGACGATCCCAGTTTAAACCCCAAGGAACTGGGACGATCCCGGGGATTTGGGAACACAGTGACAGCACAAAGCCAAAGCTGTGGGGTCAGGGTTGATCCCGGAATTCCCAGGAATACCTCGAGCCAAACCCCAAGGATTTGGGAACACAGTGCCAAGAGAGATCCGACGCTGTGGGGTCAAGGACAATCCCAGCGAAAACCTCAGGGAATTGGGAACAATTCCTGCGGGGTGAGGGCCGATCCCAGAATTCCCAAATCCCCCAAAATGCCGGGATTACCTCGAGCTGCCCCTCCTCGGTGCAGGCGTGCAGTTTGAAGTGGCGGATGCTGATGGCCGAGATGACGTGGCCCTTGCGGCGCGAATCGCACGAGCAGTGCGGGAACAGGATCTCGTTGTAGCCCTCGCACGTCCGCAGCATCGTCAGGTACTGCGGGGAAACGGGGTTTAGTGGGATTTAGTGGGATTTATCGGGGTTTATTGGGGTTTTTATTGGGGTTTATCGGGGTTCTGGGTCGCACGAGCAGTGCGGGAACAGGATCTCGTTGTAGCCCTCGCACGTCCGCAGCATCGTCAGGTACTGCGGGGAAACGGGGTTTAGTGGGTTTTAGTGGGATTTATCGGGTTTATTGGGGTTTTTATTGGGGTTTATCGGGGTTCTGGGTCGCACGAGCAGTGAGGGACAGGATCTCGTTGTAGCCCTCGCACGTCCGCAGCATCGTCAGGTACTGCGGGGACAACGGGGTTTAGCGGGGTTTATTGGGGTTTTTATTGGGGTTTAGTGGGATTTAGTGGGGTTTTTATTGGGGTTTTATTGGGGTTTATCGGGGTTCTGGGTCCAGGAGCAGTGCGGAACAGGATCTCGTTGTAGCCCTCGCACATCTGCAGCATTGTCAGGTACTGCGGGGACAACGGGGTTTAATGGAATTTACTGTGGTTTATCAGGGTTTATTGGGGTTTATCGGGGTTTAATGGGGTTTATTTGGGGTTCTGGAGAAGGATTTTGGGGATTTCAATGGGATTCTGGGTCGCACGAGCAGTGTGGGAACAGGATCTCGTTGTAGCCCTCGCACGTCCGCAGCATCGTCAGGTACTGCGGGGAAAACGGGGTTTAATGGGAATTTACGAAGGTTAATGGGATTTAATGGGATTTATTGGGGTGTATTGGGGCGTATTGGGGTTTTTATTGGGGTTTCTGGGGGTTCTGGGTCGCACGAGCAGTGAGGAACAGGATCTCGCTGTAGCCCTCGCACGTCCGCAGCATCGTCAGGTACTGTGGGGACAATGGGGTTTAGTGGGGTTTAGTGGGGTTTATCGGGGTTTAGTGGGGTTTACTTTAGATTTATTGGGGTTTTTATTGGGGTTTATCGGGGGTTCTGGGTCGCACGAGCAGTGCGGGAACAGGATCTCGTTGTAGCCCTTGCATGTCCGCAGCATCGTCAGGTACTGCGGGGAAATGGGGCTTAATGGGGTTTATTGGGGTTTAATAGGGTTTTTCGGGGTTTAATTGGGTTTTATTGGGGTTTTTATCAGGTTTATTTGGGCTCTGGGTCGCACAAGCAGTGCGGGAACAGGATCTCGTTGTAGCCCTCGCACGTCGCAGCATCGTCAGGTACTGCGGGGACAACGGGGTTTAATTGGGATTTATTGGGGTTTACTGGAGTTTATTGGGGTTTAATTGGGATTCTGGGGTTTTATATTGGGCTCTGGAGGGGGAATTTGGGGATTTCAGTGGGATACCCACACCAGCATTCTGGGGATTTATGAGGATTCCAGGGGGGGATTTTGGGGATTTCAGTGGGATTCCAGATTTCTGGGATTTCAGTGGGATTCCAGAGGGGGATTCCAGGGATTTTAGTGGGATATGGTCACCTGGCCCAGAACTTAACCCAAAAATCCCATTAAAACAGCCCAGGGAATCCTGGAATGATTCGGGATGAGAAAAACCCTAAAAATCCCTGAAAATTCATGAGCAGGGACATTCCCACTTTCCCAGGGATGGGAAATCCATGGGATAACAGGACCAGGGTTTGGGATTTATCCCTAAAATCCCATTAAATTGGGACAGGGAATTTTGGAATAATTTGGGATGAGAAAAACCCTACAAAGGGCTCACCATGACCATCTTCCTCTGCTCACAGAGCTTCTGTAGCTGGTAGGATTTCTCCTCGGCTTTGATGTAGCCTTTCTTGACGTCATCAACGGCCTGGAAATGGGGAAAAATGGGGAAAAATCAGGAAAAATCAGGAGAAAATTCAGGGAAATCTGGGGGAAATCGGGGAAAATTCCGGGGGAAATTTGGGGGAAATCCGGGGAAAATTCAGGAGAAATCTGGGGAAAATCCGGGAGAAATTCCAGAAAAATCCTAGAAATATCCCAGGAAAATTCCAGGAAAATCCGGAAAATCTGGGAGAAATCTCAGGGAATCTGGAGGAGGAGGATCTGGTGAATCCCATCTGGGAGCCTGGGATGCCTCAACCCAATAAAAAACGGGTGAAAATTCAATTTTGGGATCAACCACTGCACTCCCACAACCTCCCAACGACCTCCCTGATCCATTTGGGAATTCCATGGGAATTCCAGCTGGGAATTCCTCACCGGGTGGAATTTGGGTTTCCAAATTTTTCACCTGGAGGTGAGGAATTCCTCACCTGGGGGCGTCTCAGGTGCCACAAAACCCATAAAAAACGGGTGAAATTCCCAATTTTGGGATCAACCACTGCATTCTACAACCTCCCAGTGATCCATATGGGAATTCCAGTTGGGAATTCCAGTTGGGAATTCCTCACTGGGTGGAATTTGTGGTTCCTCAAGAGCTTGGGGTGCCTCAACCCCATAAAAACCAGGCAAAAATCCCAATTTTGGGATCAACCACTACACTCCACAACCTCCCCCGGTCCATTTGGGAATTCCACAGGAATTCCAGCTGGGAATTCCTCACCAGGTGGAATTTGGGGCTCCAAATTTTTCACCTGGAGGTGAGGAATTCCTCACCTGGGGGCGTCTCAGGTGCCACAAACCCATAAAAAACAGGCGAAATTCCCAATTTTGGGATCAACCATTGGACCAAACTACTTTATAACGACTTTTACTGATCCATTTGGGAATTCCATGGGAATTTTGGGCGGAATTCCTCACCTGGGGGAGCCTGGGGTGCCTCAACCCCATAAAAAACAGGTAAAATTCCCAATTTTGGGATCAACCATTGGACCAAACCACCTTATAATGATTTCTACTGATCCATTTGGGAATTCCACGGGAATTTTAGGCGGAATTCCTCACCTGGAGGAGCCTGGGGTGCCTCAACCCCATAAAAAACGGGCAAAATTCCCAATTTTAGGATCAACCATGGGACCCCACAACCTCCCAATGATCCATATGGGAATTCCATTGGAATTTTGGGTGGGAATTTTGCACCTGGGGGAGCCTGGGGTGCCACAACCCCACAAAAATGGGTGAAATTCCTAATTTTGGGATCAACCACTGCATTCTACAACCTCCCAGTGATCCATATGGGAATTCCAGTTGGGAATTCCTCACCGGGTGGAATTTGGGGTTCCTCAAGAGCTTGGGGTGCCTCAACCCCATAAAAACCAGGCAAAAATCCCAATTTTGGGATCAACCACTGCACTCCACAACCTCCCCCGGTCCATTTGGGAATTCCACAGGAATTTTGGGTGGGAATTGCTCACCTGGAGGAGCCTGGGGTGCCTCAACCCCATAAAGAAAGGGCAAAAATCCCAATTTTGGGATCAACCACTGCACTCCACAACCTCCCAACGACCTCCCCGATCCATTTGGGAATTCCACAGGAATTCCAGTTGGGAATTCTTCCTGGGAATTCCTCACCGGGTGAAATTTGGGGCTCCAAATTCCTCCACCTGGGGAGGCCTGGGGTGCCTCAACCCCATAAAAAACGGGTGAAAATTCCAATTTTGGGATCAACCATTGGACCAAGCCACCTTATAATGACTTATACTGATCCATTTGGGAATTCCACAGGAATTTTGGGTGGGAATTGCTCATCTGGTGGAACCTGGGGTGCCTCAACCCCATAAAAAACGGGCAAAAATCCCAATTTTGGGATCAACCACTGCACTCCACAACCTCCCAACGACCTCCCCGATCCATTTGGGAATTTCAGTTGGGAATTCTTGCTGGGAATTCCTCCCCGGGTGGAATTTGGGGTTCCTCAAGAGCTTGGGGTGCCTCAACCCCATAAAAACCAGGCAAAAATCCCAATTTTGGGATCAACCACTGCACTCCACAACCTCCCAACGACCTCCCCGATCCATCTGGGAATTCCACAGGAATTCCAGCTGGGAATTGCTCACCTGGTGGAAGAAGTAGGCCACGGCCAGGTCGTTGTCGTTGAGCAGCGCCTCCTCCTCGGTGGTGAAGAGCCACTTGCGTAGGGTCAGGCAGGTCCCCGGCACGGCCGAGGTGTAGTTCTGCACGTAGAGCTTGTGGGGGAACTCGTTGGGAGCCAGCTTCCGCACTGGGAATGGGGGAAAAAAAACGGGGGGATTAGGGGGGAATTGTGGGGGAATTGTGGGGGAATGTGGGGAATTCACGTGAAAAATTGTGGGGGGATTTGGGGAAATTCGTGGGGAAATTGTGGGGGGATTTGGGGAAATTCGTGGGGAAATCGTGGGGGAATTGTGGGAGATTCATGGGAAAATTGTGGGGAAATTGTGGGGAAATCATGGGGAAATTCGTGCAGAAATTGCAGGGAAATTGTGGGAAATTCGTGGGAAATTCGCGAGAAAATTGTGGGAAATTCGTGGGAAATTCGCGAGAAAATTGTGAGAAAATCGCGAGAAAATTGCAAGAAAATCGTGAGGAAATTTGTGAGAAAAATCGAGGGGAAATCGCGAGGAAATTGTGAGATAATAATGGAAAATACTGGTAAAATTGTGGGAAAATCACGAGAAAATTGTGGGGAGATCACAGGGAAATTGCAGAATATTCACGTGACAAGCGCAGAAAAATCGCCAGGAAATCATGGGGAATTGTGGGGAAATCACAGGGAAATCATGGGATAATTGTGGGAAAATTTGTGGGAAAATTGTGGGGAAATTGTGGGGAAATTGTGGGGAAAAAATAGAAAAATCACAGGGAAATCGTGGGAAATTCATGGGAAAATTGCAGGGAAATCGTGGGGAAATTTGTGAGAAAATTGTGAGAAAATCATGGGATAATTGTGGGATAATCGTGGAATAATTGCAGGGAATCATGGGGAATCGTGGAAAAAAAATCGCAGGAAAATTGTGGAATGCCCAGGTAAAAATTTGGGAGTGGCGGGAATTTTGGGAGAGCCGAAGAAATGGCGTCAAAATGGGAATTTTTGGGATTTTTCTGTGATTTTTTGCTGTCATGGGATGGGGAATGTTCTCGCCTCACCCTATCCCAAGCTGGCACCAAATCCCGGGAAAATTAATTTGGAGAAGATGGGAAAACAGTGGGATTTTGGGTCAAAGTAGTTTTGGCAGGCAAAAAATGGGGAATTGTCCCAAAAAAGGAGCCGTCATCCCCAGAATTGTTCCAACAACGGAATCACCATTCCCAGGAATTGTCCCAAAATGGAGCTGCCATCCCAGTATTTATCCCAAAAACTCACGGAGGTGTCCGGGATTTGGGGCTGGGATTGGCCTGGATCTCAGGGAGCTTTCCCACAATTCCTCGTCCCCAAAATCCCCTTTTTTCCCCCAAATCCCGCAGAATTCCCAGCTCACCGAAGGAGTGGTTGATGACCTCGAACAAGGCGAAGTAGTTGGCGGTGACGCTGTCCATGCCCACCTTGGCTGCCACCGCCTGGAAAACGCCGGGAAAACGGGATCAGAACATCCCCAAAAACCCCAAAAATCCCCTAAACCACGGAAAATGGGATCAGAGCACCCCCAAAATACCCTAAACCATAGAAAACGGGATCAGAGCGCCCCCAAAAATCCCCAAAACCATGGAAAATGGGATCAGAGCCAGCCAGGCGTCCCCAAAAACCCCAAAAATATCCTAAAATCCCATGGAAAACGGGATCAGGGTGTCCCCAAAATTGGGAAAATTGAGGTGAGGGGCTGGGAAAGGAGGGAATTCCGGGTGTAAATAGTTGAATCCACGTTGGATACCGCTTGAAAATCCAGGTGGGAAAATCCAGGTGGAAAATGGGAAATCCAGGTTGAAAAGGAGGGAAATCCGGGTGAAGGATAGGAAACTCGGGAATTTTGGGTGGGAATGGCAATTCCAGGTGGGAAAAGGAAAATCCAGGTGGGAAATGAGGGAAATCAGAGAAATGGAAATCCCGAGGTGGAAACATGGAGGATTCCAGGTAGGAAATGGAGAATAGGAGAAAAGAAAATGCAGGTGGGAAAAGGAAAATCTGGGTGGGAAAGGAGGGAAATCCAGGTGAAGGACAGGAAACTTGGGAATCCGATTGCGGAACATGGGGGAAATGGAAAGTCGGAAAAGGAAATACCAGGTGGAAGGATGGGAAACATGGAATTCTGGGGAATGGCGATTCCAGGTGGAAAGGTTCTAGTGTTGACTAGGGATAATACAGGTGGGAAAGGAGGGATGCTGGGGTGAAAAGGAAGGAAGATCTGGGTGAAAATCGGAATTCCAGGTGGAAAAGGAGGGAAATAAGGTGAAGGATGGGAAACTCGGGAATTGGTGGTGGAATGGCGATTCCAGGTAAGAAAGGAGGGAATTCCGGGTGAAAATGGAAATTCCAGGTGGGAAAAGAGGAAAATCCAGGTGGGAAAGGAAGAAAATCCAGGTGAGGGACGGGAATATCAGGAATTCCAAGCATGAGGAGCTCACCTGGTACACCTGGTCCGTGGTGCTGTTCTCTCTTGACCCTGACCGTCACCGTGGTGACGTCGATGACGCCACCCGCAGCTCCACGAGACGGTATGTAATTCTGGGAAAAATTCCCCAAAATCAGGAAATCCACAGTTTTTCCCCCAAGGATTTGGGATTTGACAGCGGGGGTGGAGTGTTTTGCCGAGGGGTGGCTCCAGTGGGGTTTTTTGGGGAATTTCTCTGTGTGTGTCCCAAAATGAGGGTTTTGGGATCAAGATGGATTCACACCTGCAGTTCCCTCCCCTGAGTTGGGGATTCTTGGTATACCGAAAAAATTTGTGGGATTTGGAGGAATTTTGAGAGTTTGGGATGAATCAAATAAAAGAGGATTGTCCAAAAACACCACAGATGTGGCACTTGGGGACAGGGATCAGGGGTAGCCTTGGGACAGTTGGATATGAGGAGCAACGCAGTTTTCACTTTGTCAATCCATAATTCCATAAAAGGGTTTTTTCATATTTGTGATAAAGCCTCAATCCTATAAAACCAGGTGGAATTGTCAAAAAATCTGGATGTGGCACTTAGGGATTGGGATGGCGGTGGGACAACTGGACAGGAAGGGTTTCCCAACCTTGGTGATTCCATAAAAGTTTTTTCCATTAAATTCTGGGGGATCAAGCCTTAATCCCAATAAAATAAGGCAATTTTGGGATTTTTTGGAAATTAGGATTGGGATTTGTCAAAAAACTACAGATGTGGCACTTGGGGACAGGGATGGGGGGTGGTTGGGGACAGCTGGACAGGAGGGGTTTCCCAACCTTGGCGATTCCATTAAAGGGTTTTTTCCGGAACAATTCCGCGTGCCGCGCGTCACCACCTCGTCCGACTCCGACAGGAATTCCTGCATGATGTCGCTCTCGCCGATGACCCGGATGGAGAACAA